>JACXGK010003593.1:7448-44063 GCA_016801125.1 Novumbra hubbsi | reverse complement strand
CCCCCCCCCCCACCCCGTCACCCCACTCCCCCTCGTCCCCTTCAGTGTCCTGACTGACCTCCTGTATGCCCCCATTGATTTTCTTTGTCTGTATTTGTATAATGCCATAAGTTAAGTCCTTCAGTTAGCACTCTACAAACTCAATCGGAACGCCAAATTAATACACTGGGTGGCAATGATTGTCACCCCAGAGCCCTGTCGACAGGGAATAGGATAAATGGCTACCAGTTAGTCCTCATCATCTATTAATAGAAGTGTTAAATGTATAACAGAGAGTAACTGGAACCCCTTTGTTATGACCCAATCAAAAGCCCCAATGACCAAATCAAACCACTTTCTATTTCAAAATAAATTCCACTGCTCTGATATTTCATCCAGAAGGAAGAGATGGTTGGTGCTTGGTAGCATACTTATAAGCCAACAGTTCGGCGTTGGTCACAGTAACAAACGGACAATCTGCCTGATTAATGCACACAGGCAGACAGACAGACATACTGACATTGTGCCTAACAGAAAAGCAGCAGACAGACCGTGGGTACTGTAGTTGATGCACAACCGGTGCGGTGGTTGGTCCCGTCTCCCCTCTACTCCCAGGATACAGTGGCTACTGTTTGTTTGTTTTGGAGTCAAGTGTGACAGTTGGGTCAAATTTCAGATATGAGAGGAGAGAGGAATCTGACACCAAATGCCCCCCCCCCACACACATACATACACACACAAACAAACAAACACACACACACTTTACTCATAGCAATCACCTGTTCCCCTGATGACCAGTCTCTCAGGCGTCTGAAAAGAACCCCCCCAGCTCCCACCCCAACCACACACAACTCTGTTTACTAAACTTTCCAAATGTGAAATATTTATGAGGTGAGGGAGGCTGTGTGTTTGGGTGGGGGGCACTGGTGAAAGGCTGTAAGGTTACCGCTGAGTGTTTGTTTGGTGACGTGGACTGGTGAAGGAGCGGGTGGCTAACACTGCAGGTTGCAGCAGAAGGAAGTGATCTGTTACAGATTTGAGGATTAGAGACGAATGTGATCAGTTACAGATTTGAGGATTAGAGACGAATGTGATCAGTTACAGATTTGAGGATTAGAGAAGAATGTGATATGTTACAGACACGAGGATTAAATACAAATGTAATATGTTACAGACATGAGGATGAGAAAATAATGTGACCTGTTACCAATATGAAGACAAGAGAAGAATGTCTTTCCGTTACAGACATGAGGATTAGAGAACAATGTTATCTGTAACCAAAATGAGGATAAGACAAGAATGTGCTATCTGCTATCAATATGAGGATTAGAAAAGATGTGATCTGTTACCAAAATAAGAATAAGGGGAGTTTAGCACCAAGACTATATTACTAGTTAGCCATGCTGTTGTAAAAAGTGCCGAATGTGGTTTGAAATTATCTTGCTTGAATACGCAACGCCTTCCCTGAAAAAGTCATTGCCTGGATGGCAGCATATGTTGCTCCAAAACCTATATTGTTTAGCATTAATGCTGCCTTCACAGATGTAAAAGTCACCCTTGCTATGTTACTAATGCACCCCCGTTCCATCACGGATGCTGGATTTTGGTATCCAAAAACTCTCTGAATCTTTAAAATAACATTATGTGCCGTAGATGATGAGATCTTTTTGCCATTTTACATTGTTACACTCTTTGCCCACGCAGTCTTTCCCAGAGTGGTGAACCCTTCCCCGTCCTCACTTCCGACAGACCCTCTGGAATTATCTTTTAATACCCAATCATGTTACTGACCTGTTGGCAGTGGACCTAATTAGTTCCACCAGGTTTTGTTTATTAGCATTTCACAACTTTACACAGTTTTTGTTGCCTTTGTCCCAACTATTTTTAAAAGTGTTGTTGACATAAAATTTAATGTGGGCATATTAAGAAATAATTCAATGTCTACATTTTTACATTTAATGTAATCTATTTTCTATTGACTATATGGTTTAAAATATTTGCGTTTACATTTTATGCAGTGTCTCAACCTTTTTGGAAACATGGTCACACAATTAAAATCACTGTACTTCAACTGGCAGAAGAACAAGAACCCTAATAAAGTGTGCAAACCAACTGTGGGACCTCCCAGAGACAGGTATATTTAACCTGACACTTTGTGAAATTGTTAATTGTTTATTGCAAACCATTAGTGTAGCCAGTTCAGCCAGGAAACCTGACTGGTAATTGGTCACCCTAGAGGAGCCAAACCTAATTCCAAGACTTGCATGTATAGGCTGTGCATTAGTTCTCCAATAAATGAATAAACTAATATGTGATGTCTAATTGATTTCTAAAGACAATTAGTTGCACCACAGCCTATTCAGGTTTGTCACAGCAAAGGTGTGAACACTTACGCCATCACGTTGTCAAAGAGCTCCAGATTGATTTAAGTCAAGATGGAGTAGGTGTGGAAAAAAAAGCTCTGACACACTAAGGAATATGTCACTCCATGTTTTCCCTCGGTTTACTTGTCCCCTGTCACGAAGTGTGTTCTGTCTCTAAATGTCCCAGCATTTACATTTTGCTTACATTGTGTGTTGTTACTTCTACATACCAACACAAATATACACAGTTACGTGTGTGTACTTTCTATGTTTGTAGATGTATTTAGCCACTTAATGCTTACGTTCCAAATGTTTATTGAAAACACAAACCTAATTAGCCAGTAGATTTTATTCATAATAGTAAAGATGTGACATTAGTTATATCAATATCAATGACAACATTCAAATAGTTAAAACGAGCCACATTCTGTTCCACAAAGGCACTTTCTCGTCATTGTTGTTTACTATCTGACTTTTCAAAATCATAACAACATACAGACTTCGTCACTTTTGTGACGTTGTCAACCAACCCATCTATTGTACAGCAAAGTAGGAAGTGAACTGAGCCTCAAGCTCATAAATCATTTAGCAGAGTTTGTTTTGCCACTTGAATGAAATTAATACAGAATTAATATTTAAAGCTTGCCTCGTTTATCAAATTAAATGTATCCACCACAATGGAAAATGAACAGTACTACAGAATCTAGAGAAAAACAAGACCAGAGATGTTTCAGGAGACTGGGAAAAGAAAAGAAGATGAAAGAAAAGACCAGAGAAGAAATTAATGAGGATCTCATGTTAATTAGTGTCAGGTAGCTGTGATAAGGTAATGAGGTGTCTTTTGTCTGCCTCAGGAACCCCAGAGACACATAGGAAATAGGTCAGTAACATGTCAACAATCGTGCAAGGGCCCCCCCAGGCCCCCCTACCAACACGTCTTTCCCCAGCTACTGTATGTTTCCCTTTCTCAATGATTATTTAGTACAACATATTTTGTTGTTGTTATGGCCATGTATGTAACCTGACCATACAGGTAATCCCCAGATTATTTTCAGTGCATGTCTCATAATATATAAGAAATATTTTATTAATATTGTTATTATGTAAATGTTTCATTATTATTATTTTGGCAGGACAGGGCTTACATTTTACAGTGTAACACTTTTGTACAGGGGATTTTGGCATTTGTCTGAACACAGAGCTTGTGAAATTGTTTCTCAGTGATACAGGCTTCATAGGAGCTGTTTGAAAGTAGGCATATCCAATTCTGTTTCAGGGAAATAAATTATTGAAATAGCTTGGAAATAGGAAGATTATGAAATATTTCACTAAACACATCTCCTCCCACCTCCATTTTCTGCTGCCAAAGTCCTGTAAGGCAAATTTTAAAACAAGAAGCGAATTAAAGCATTACTTAACGACAACGAAAGCTCTTTTACAACCTCGAACAACTGACACCGTTTTTCATTATCTAATTTGCTTATATTAAAAGCTAATTTATGTGTATTTTGAAAATGTTCTTATTATTTAGTATTTGAAACCTACAGGGTGTTTCAATCAACTTTTCACATCACATCAAATTATGGTATTTTACACATAAGCAACATAACAAGCTAATAATAATATAGCAAATAATAATTAAGAGTGAAATCATGTATGGGAGAATATATAATAAAATGATTCTGGTCTTTTGCTATGTATCCCAAGTGACTGAAAAGGGGGCAGGTGGTATGAGTGGCCCTTATTATGTTGAATAAATAGTACTTCTGTGTTGTATTAGTACTGTGGTCTGGGAAATGTTCTGTGTGCTATGGTGTTGGATCCACTGGGATGAGTCTTTTATTCAATTATGCTAAAATATTGATTTAGCGAACAAAATAGTAGATGTGAACAAGTGGTTGGCAAAGACCACATCAAAATTGCAAAAAAACATGGTCTGAATATATTGTAAAACAATTGTGTATGTCAGTTAAACAAGTAGTATAAATGGAAAGAGAAGGGGATATTGGGATAGTTTTTTGGAAAGGGATTTTGTCTGAAGCCTCAAAAAGCCATTGTTTACTTTTTATGTAGTGCAAGAAAAAAACATTACATCTAAGTTTAGTTTTTCATCATGTTAGCAGTGACATTTCCCAAATGTAAACTCAATATCCAGCCTCCATTTAGCCCATACTTAGCATTAGTGTTTACCAAGTAAGGCACGTAGACACTTTCCCTTTGGGCTAAAGTTTTAAGCTAAGTTTAGATGCAGATTTATGAAGATAATAGATTTGACATGTAATGAAGGGTCAGATGCATCCATGTATTATGTAAATTGCACTCAAAAATTATTTTTTTCCTTTCAGACCAAGATATTTGATCATTTACTCAATGTCATGGGTTCAAAACATCCAATCTCTTTTTTAAACTGTATAAATAATGTGTCCAAAAAAACATTATCAGAGAAAACAGTTTTGGGACGTTTAAACCAAATGCTGGAATATTTTCCTTTTATGTTTACACCACTTATATTAAATTTGCTTATTAATGCCAACATTTGTACAATCAACAATCCCTTTAACATTTGTAATTTTATCTTCAAGTAATCTGTATTTTGAAAATGGGATTAGTAATAATATTATTCGAGCATTGACCAGTCAGGGTGCCCACGCTGACCCCTGTCCACTGCCTGCCAGTCAGGGTGCCCACGCTGACCCCTGCCCACTGCCTGCCAGTCAGGGTGCCCACGCTGACCCCTGTCCACTGCCTGCCAGTCAGGGTGCCCACGCTGACCCCTGTCCACTGCCTACCAGTCAGGATGCCCACGCTGACCCCTGTCCACTGCCTGCCAGTCAGGATGCCCACGCTGACCCCTGTCCACTGCCGAAGCGCCTACAATGGGCAGGTGAGCATCAGAACTGGACCACGGAACAATGGAAGAAGGTGGCCTGGTCTGATGAATCACCTTTTCTTTTACATCACGTAGTTGGCTGGGTGCATGTGCGTCGCTAACCTGGAGAACACATGGTACCAGGATGCATTATGGGAAGAAGGCAAGCCAGAGGAGGCAATGTGATGCTTTAGAAAATATTTTGCTAGGAAACATCTGTTTTGGAGGCTAAAGGGGGACTAAAGCGGTTAATTCAATAACTTACAATTTTCTAAGTAAAGTCAGGCAGGTAAAGTCAACTTAATTCAAATTTACTCAAAGCAACTCTAGGAAACCAGATACTTTAGTTCAAACTACTTTTAATGTAATTACATGGTGTTTATCATGGAGAAACAACTTCAAATCTGATTTCCCACAAAAAGATGCACATTCTTGCTCACCGATAAAGTTATTTGTCAAAATGCCCGCCCTCAACCTGTCTTGATCAATTAGAGGTAGTATTTGTGTAAACTTTACAGAACAAAGCTTTTCAGGTGTCTCTTAATTCCACGTACTCAGTACAAAACGACGGATAGAAGGACATGTAAATTATCTCCAAAATAGATGACGTCAGGACATTGATATACAAAAATATATGAACTGACAATGTTTACATACATATTCTGGCATGCTATACGTATGAAAATAACTATATTTATGCATAATCAATAAGGCATATGGATAGACACAAACATCCCTCTACAGGACCTACACAATATTAGGCAGTTGGTCCAAATTGTATAGCTGATTGGTGTATATTTATACTGTGCAGTCAGTACCCTGGTATGTATTTCAGTCTAATTCCTTTTTTGTAGATGGCTATGTAGTTTGCTTTTGGTTATTAAGTGACATCAGTGAGCATTTTGTTTTATTGTTTTAGTTGTTTTTTATATGTATATTCATAAACGGGGCGGTTTCATACCTGAATGCTGATTGGCTGATCCCTGTGGTATATGAGAGCATATACCATGGGTATGACATTGCATCATTTTTTACTGCTCTAATTGCATTAGTTACTGGTTAATAAGTGCAGTAAGGTACCGTGGCTAAACAAACATGTATCTAATACATACAGATACTGTATACCAATGTGCCAAGGCTGCTAAGATAGTTCCTCAGAAACAGGAATCACAATTTAAGCTACCTAGCTTTGGAGGACGATGTTCAGCTTTAAATTTGCTACAGCGGTTAGCACTTTTGGTTTTATATTAAACAGTTATGATTGGTTGAGTTGCTGATTAAGTACAGTCACATTAGTAATAAACCAAACAAGTCCTGGTATTTTTTATGTGACATTATCAAGCTTCCTAAATACAGATCATTGGTGCACATAGCTTTTTTAGTTTTTGTATATAAAAAGTAGGAATGTCAACATTGTTTTTGATTACATATTTATTGTTTTAGATTTTAGTTTTTTAGCCTGTGTTAGGTAATGGACTACTTTAGGCTATGTCACTTGAGACCTATGTATATATCAAGGAACAATAAATCATTCCCTGCACGCTTGATTGTATGCGACCTAGATATCGTTTCGCAACCAGAAACGTACATGTTAATATTAAATTAATATTACTTGCATTTTACTTTTATTTTACTTTAATAGGGTTACAGTCAAAAGTCAAACATCCACATGCGTAGACATTCTGCCTACACAGATAAAATTAAAATGACACAGATGATGTTCACCGGCTCCCCCCCAATATCATTTGTCACACTAAGAAGTCCACTCTCTAGTATTCTTTCCCACTCGCCCAGAATAAGACTCATTTAAATCTCTCTCTCTCTCTGTTTACCTCTCCATATTCTCTCCATCCCTGCCTCTTGAGACTAACATGAGAGTGTGGCCCGGGAGGTCTTAAGTGGGGACTAAGTAGGACGCTTCAGGCCGTCAATACACCACTACTGACCTCTGCTGTGATAAGGACATGACTGTGTGTGTAGGGGTGCACAGGGATGTTGACGGGCTTCAAGTACGTTTAAAACAGAAGGATTTGCACATTCCTTATGAACGAAGCAGACACTCCACTTGACAACATCAAATGCTGTTTTTTTGCATATTTTTTATTTTATTTTGTACATTTCTGTGTGTGTATTTGGGATGACTAGGTTCTTTTAACAAGTGTGGGTATCATTGTCATTTGATCACAGTGTGGAGGGGGAAAAGCAGAGGGCATTCATGTGGGAGTATATTCAAGTTCTGTGGAAGTGTGGCTGGAGACTTGCCAGGTTAACTTAGAAGACCTCAGAACACTGGAGGACAGGGGGGGGATTTTTAAATGGAAAAGTAAGATTGTGTATTTCATCTGTTCACAAGCAGACTCTTGGTGTTCGTGGTCATTGGAATGTGAATATTATGGGTTGTGGTTTGCTCCCAGCTCAGTGAAAAAATATGCCAAAAAATACTGTCTATGCAGGTGACCGGGTTGAACAAGGATCTTTACAGAACCAATCTTAAAGGTTTTATATAGAACTATTAGAACGCCTATGTGTGTGCAACTCGGGGGAACAAAAAACACACACACACACTTCCCGGGTTGGCTTCTCTGACGGAGGCAGCCACTAATGGGTTAATTTAATTCCAGCAGGCAGGGCACTCCGGCTTGTTGGGAACAATTAGCGGGGAATGGAGTGGTGAATATTTAATGAGGACCAAGGTAGAGGCAGAAAACAGAGGATGAGAGAAAAAAAAAAAACTTTCCACTTAGCAGAGCTAGAAGAGAGCAACCTGGCCGGGCCTGTGCTGTGGTCTGCCCGCCTCTCAGCCGTTCTCTCCGCCCACCCCCCACCCGCAGCATCCTCTCTGCCTTCCAACGTCAGTCTTCACCAGCCCTTTGTCTTTCAGGACCGCCGTGTCTGTGTTTGTGCGCTACAGGTACATGTCTTCATGGTGCCTACGGCCCTCAGAGTGGACATGCAGGGTGTGTGTCAGCCCTGCGTCCCTCGCCCACTGAGACTCACTCAGCGCTGGTAGAGACACTATATAATGGATATACCATATTGTGCTTTTTGACTGACAGGCTCTGTCGGTCGGTGGAGACTCAGCACGGTCTGTGTCGAGTTGACTAACTAGAATGTAATACTGCCGGTCGCCAGGCACAACCTGTCAGTCAAGCTGTCTTCCCATCCCAAAGCGGGGACCAAACAGCACACTTTGTTAATTTGGATATTTATTTCATTGATTCTTATCAGCAGTCGAATGGTTTAATTATTTAGCATAGTATATGTACATATAAGATAGCATCCCCAGATGCTGACATAAGTTGACATAATAACTTTGATTCCTAACACGAATACAATGTCATCGCAATAAAGGCAGTGTTGGTCTGAATGTGGATCATATATTGATTGCCTGACTGACAGTTTGCTCTCACTATAATTCTCACCTGCTGCGTTCTGAACTAGTTAAAGATGCTGTCGGTGGCTTTGCAAATACCAAACTATTATTTTTCAACCTCCCATTTTGGGCTGGATGGGTGATATAATGTTTAAATTTGCATGACAGAAGAACAATCAACATAACACCTCAGTTAACAATGCAATTCAAGTTTGAAAGAGTGTGATTTTTATGACACTGGCACATTTTGGTACATTGTACAGTTATTCAGGGACCATTTTTCACAAACCTGACTCAACAGCTCCACTTTTATAACTAGTGGCCAAAACTCTAATTCAAGGAAGTGTTCTGCAGGGGTTTATATGTATACATATCAAGCTAGAGCTTTTGATGTCAGCAATATGTTTCAACTGACAACAAGGTTAGTATACTAGTGCCCTCTACCATGTCTCCTTCACTCTCTACTGTTGTGGAAGGCTCTCAAATGAAGTGCATGGACGTAATGATGCGTTATATTGATATTTGACAGTCCTTCAATATTGCACAACAACACAAGAAAATGACCCATTGTGTCTCTACCTTTTAGAGTCTCTGTATGATCTGATCCATACATCGTCAGACCATCTCACTCACAGCCAGGTGCATTAATGCATTTTGTTAATATCAGCAGTTCAGAGACCATTAAGAAGAGAGAGAGCATTGATAGAAATATGAAGCCTGTTGGATCAGACAGTAACTGATGACAAGCTGCTCCTCTAAGGAAGAGGTTTGTATCTCCGGCCTTCAGACACACCAGTCTAATAACAGGCAATTAGACAGGCAGCGGAAGTCTCTAAAGAACAACGAAACATGCAATATCATATCGATAGAACAACCAAAATCTATAACGTTAGATTAGTAGTCAATCTTAGGTCAAGTTATTTCGAGATGAAGAAGAGTAATCCTTTTATTAAGTGTTGAAAATGTTATGATACTCACAATTCAGGTTAACATTGTTATTTGATAAATGTTTTAACACACACCGGGTTTACGATGTATCCACACAGGACTGAGGCTGTGTCCAGGCCTCTTGGCCTGTGGAATGGCCTCTTGATTGTGAGAATCTGTAAGGAACAAGGACCATCCATTATACATCAGTGGCATCACTTATTCATCCTGCTCCCCAGTCTGTCTGTAAACATACAGCCACTGTGTGTGTGTGTGTGTGTGTGTCTCTGTCTTAACTATATGTCGGGGACAGAAACGTACCCAGACTGTGGTTGAATCAGTAAAACACAACCAATGGGGACATTTTTCCTGTCCCTATTTTGAATGCTGTTTTGTTTTATGTTTTTTTTTGTCTCAGGTATTAAAGTTAAAGCTAAAATTACAGTTAAGAGTAAGAATTAGGTTTGGTGTTAAAGTTAGGCATTACAGGTTAAGTTTAGAGGGTATGATTTAAGATTAGGTTTAGGCAGAAAATGTGTTAAGGACAATCAACTTTGGTGTCCCCATTTAGATAAGTACATGTGTGTCTGTATGTGTGTGTGTGTCTGTGTGTGTAAGTGTGTGTGTGTCTGTATGTGTGTGTGTCTGTGTGTGTGGTTTTATAGGCCAGTGGACCTCTGGAGTTGATTAAAGTATGTTTTCTACACTGTCAGATTAAAAAGTACACCTGTACAATTATTAGATAAAGGCGCATTCAAAACTAGCATGATTTGGTATTGGTGCCATATGTTTTGTCTGACAGCAAGCGGTCCTTCACCCCAGCAATACCAGCAGGTGGCAGATTCCCAGTGACTTTTAAGTTCACAAACACACGAAGGGAAAGAGAGATCATGACAGCAAGAGGGATTAAGTGAAAGAGAGAGGGGGGAGGGAGAGGGAAGTAAATAGTGCCCTGAGGGACGAAACACAGGTTAAAGGGGAGGGAATGTTGGAGGTGATGATGGCTATCTCGGGTTTTATAGATGTTCTCATATAGCTCTCCCTCGCCTCCTTCCCCCCTCCCTCCATCACCCCCCCCCCCCTCCAGGCATGCCATATGATGGGGGGTGGAGGTAACCGTAGTGAGGAGTGGCTATGTCAGCTGCGAGGCCTGGCTGTGGTAGAGAGACAGAGGGGGCGGAGCCTTGCTATAGTAACCACCAACTTGGCCTTCATTCATTACCCCTCACCCCCCCCCCCCCATTGGGACACAATGGGTCTACGTTGTGGGGGGATCTGTGATAGTTGAATCTTCGTCATCGGGGTATGTCTGTCGGTCGCTTCGTTTGACTCTTTCGCTTTGCCTCTAATGGAAATATTTCCCGTTCCTCCCTCTGTGTGTTAATAAACTGAAATGCTTGTAAATGATGGGGGGGGGGGGGGATCAGCTGGAGAACTAAGCTTCTTTATGAATCCCTTTGGTGACCCCTGACCCTGGGACCCCTGTCCCGCTGTGCTTGATTGGAGATCAACAATAGAACCTGCAGGTCAGCCGAATGTTCTACAAGTGATCCACAGCAAGACATTTGTCATTGGGCCATACGGAACTGTCTGTCTGCCTTATCGACAGCTTCACCGCACACACAGATGAGCTCACACATGCACACACATACGAACAAACACATACACACCAACATAGACACAAACAAATATGTACACACATTTTCTTGTTCTCTTTTCCATATTTGTTATTGATTTTATCAAAATCAACCGTGTGAAAGAGTCTACGTAAACATGAATGGCACTGGGTGAGATAGTTCTGGAGCTTTAAACAAATCACAAGTAAGGGTGTTGTGGCATCTTAAATATCTATGATTATCAAATGTTATTATTTGCACTGTTCAATAATGAAGAGACGAGACTCTGCCAAAAGACTTGTACATATTCACAATCCATACACAACATATATATGTATATTTCTACCAACATCACACATACTCACATACGTACATACTGCACATATTTATTACATATCCACTGTTACAGCTACCAAATGACGCGTACCACCGCACAGCAATTATGGACTGGAATTTGTAGCCAAGTCATTTATAACCGTATCATATGTGATATAACCATAACATTTCAATTTCATTGACTTAAATTTCAACAAGGGCATAAGTAAGCATTTCATAGTTTGTTGAAACCTGTTGTTAATAAATATATTTTCATTAGAGATAATAGTACACATTCCATTAGTGGGAAAGATCAGAAGTCTCCTGTACCCAAGAGGGATGAGGAGGGAATTCAATTCCGAGATTTCAATCACATTCAATCAACATTTCAACACGTACCGTTAGGTTCATTGTAACATAAAAGGTCTAAGTCTAATCCAAGTAGAGGACAGGATGATGATAACCTTTCTGAAATGGTGTGCATAATGACACATTTAATAGTAGTCCTTATTTTATTTAAGTTTTTACTGCATTATATTAATTAATCATATTTTTATTAATTTGGGGCCTTTTAAAACTTGGGCCATGATGATGTATTATTGTCTCGAAGTAGATTGTCTGTTATGTATAGCTATACAAATATATTGTCAATTGTGACACACTCATAAACTGACTGGTCAACATATGATTACTAATTTTAGTAAGTTTGTTATGTTAGTGAGCAGTGTTAGAAGGTTTGAAGAGCGTATTATATTACTTTTATGCCCCAAAATCATTGTTTAACTCTATTAGAACCATCTTCCTAGCATGTGGTTTGAGATGTTTTGGACATCTTCCTGAATGATCAGAGCATGTTGCTTTGGACAATATTGATGGTGTTTTCATGGACATTAGTCATTATTCCTGTTTTCTCAAAACCAATCTAAATAAATCTAGATATAACTGCTAAATAATGCCTTGAGAATATTACAGGAATGATTACATTACACTTTAACTTTCAGACAGTACGGTGGAAATGTTCTCCCCTTGTTGTTTCCAGTATTTTAGATAACTTCACGTAAACACTGAGATTATTATTTTGTTTAAAAATTGGGGTGGGATCTACATAATATTAGACTAAACCAGAACCACATCAAAATCTTAATTGATGTTCTGGGACTTCTCCTTTGTCCTCTCTGTTTTCCAGTAGATGTTCGTCGTGGGTCCAGTCAGTTCAAACGGTGCGCCTCCTCTCTTAACTACTAGGTATTCTGTGGCGTGTGTCCCTTATCCTTTGTTCCTGCCCTTCCTCTTGTGTGTGGGTGTCCTGTTGGGCACGCGTGTATCACATGACTAACCTCTCCGTTTTGGCGGTGGATTTAAAAAGGTGTGTGTCCCATGCTCACTTTGTGTCTCGCTTGATCAATCTGGACGTGTGTAGAGGGCGTGTGGATCTGTTGTCTCCTTTGCTGCGTTTCTATTGTGTTTTGACAATTTGTTTCGTTAGATCCCTAAGGGTGTTGACTGGGTTTCCGCTGTGGGTCAGATAATTCACCGTGGATCACATCTGTCTCTGGCACGGTCTGTCAACAGTATCAAAGAGTGTGTTTCTGCACCTCATATGTATTGTCTGTCCATGGAACACCTGCACTCCACCCGACCAACTGACTTTTCCCTATTGTTCTTTAGTGTAACCAATCAAGAACCTACCATCCTGAATATGTTGTTTTCTGCTGCTTCTATCGCATCCTCTCTCCCGCTGCTGCAGTTATTAATCACTGTAGAATTCCCTACTTCCATGGGCCAAATTGGATGTGTTGTAGCATCAGATTAATGTCGTCCATGGAGTGCTGTGGCGAAACATATCACATACATTTGCATGCATGAGTCGGGATCTTGACTCTAGTGATGATAAATAATGGTAGCTGTTCTCTTCTTGTCAACAGCTGTAATTATATGCTGGTTTTGAATCGAATGCCAATAAAGGACTCTATGCTATAGCGTTTGGTGCAGATTACATGTGACCATTATTGACAGACGTGATAGGGAATGTCTCTAATGATTCAGATTAAAGCCACTGAAACACAGTTGAACTGCAACCACACTGGATGAATAATGGTGGAAGAGTCTAACAAACCAAATCAAGGCACAAAAAAACTGTTACCACACTCCTTATTTCCTTTCAATAACATGCACCAATGAGTTTTGTCTTAAATAACCAGTGTGAACCTCAATACTCTAAAGTTTTTGGTTTTGCTTACTTCTTTGTCTCCTTTCCTTCATGCAAAACACTGGCCAGATGAAAGTGAACATAGGATGGATTATGAATCCACATTTTTATCACACAATCAAATTCAAGAACAACAAACAATATTTAGAGTATTGGATCAAAAAGTGATTTTATTGAGAAATAATGCTACTTATTGCTCCACAATTGTAAATCCCAAGAAGTTCCCCAAGGAATTCTTAGAACATGTCTCTGAAGCTCAGTCACCTGGCTGATGGAATCAGAGATCCGTTGGAGAACCGCTTTAAGTGATTCCCTCACGATCAATAATCTGGCTGGGCGCTACGAGCTGGATGGGAGCTGGTTGGGAAAGATGGATGGAGCTTGTCTTGTTAGCTCACACTGTTGTTCCTGCCAACCCCTGTCACTACATAACCTGGATCACAGAGCATACTGTCCCTAGAGACGCACACACACACATCAATCAATTTGCACCATTTAAGTTGTTTAGAGTTCATTACTGGATTTCACAAAATGATGTATGAATATACCAAAAAATCGACCACTCACTCTGTGAACAATATATATATATATATATATATATATATATATATATATAGAGAGAGAGGGGTCTTTTTGTTATACTCTGTGATGATTCCATTCATAAAACCATGCATCTCATAGCAATTTGTTCTTAAAATAACAATACATTTGTTGTATTATAAATACAATTGTTATAGATGTTCTGATTATATGATAAATCACTAAGTGTCCCAACCAGGGATTGTTTATTAGTACCCAACAAACTCTTTGACTCTGCATACTAAGTGCTCATCCTGCAATCATATACTACTGCAAAGAAATCAATACAGTGAGGATTTTGATCAGTTTACCCAAAGAATTTGCCGTTTAATCTTAAAAAATATGAATTTGGGGATTTTTAAAGCATATTCATACTATGTATTCATCATAATATAGGTGGTACAATGACACCATACACGATTTAGGGATGCTTTTCTGTGATGATCAGAAATTCATTAAACTGTGCACGAGTTAAACTAGAGATATGGCATAGGGATTTGGCTTGCCCCAGTATTCCATGGTTCATTGATGTGCAAACCAAACACTATTGATAATAGAACTGAAAGCGACTGGGAGTGTACATAAGACCAGGGACGACCCTCAGCTTGGTAACCACAGCCTGTTTTAAAGCGGCCACTTCCCCAAGGAGCAGAAACCTAGCCTGGCTGCCATTTCATGCCCACACCCAGCAACCCGCCGAGGTTGACCTGCGCTGGAATGATGTGGGAAGAGAGGGTGCTTACTGTGACAAATGGCACAATCTGTTGCCATTGGGAACCCCTCCCCCTCTCCTCACCGTGCCAACAGCAGGTGTGTGATGGCAGGGCAGTGAGGGGAGTTTTGGGCCCTGGAGCAGAAACTGTAAAAGCGGAGGTCAAACAGCAGAGCACACACACACACACACACAGCATACAAACACACATGGGGGTAAAGTGTGTATCCAGATGTGTGGGATGTTGATTGACTTGAAGCCCGGTTGTACATTATGCAAATTGTTTTGGATATTTTGAGTTTCTTTGACTGTTTTGTGATTGGGTTTATATCAAGGAATGCTTTTTTTCCGTAAGTGCGTATGTGCGTGTGTGTGTGTGTGTGTTTTTTGGAGTGTGTGTGGTGAGTGTTGGAGTTCTATGTGTGTAAACCAGTAGGAGGGTTATGGCTCAACCTATCCCCTCCAGGTTGAACAGCAGCTAATAAGGCATCTGTCATCTGGAGCATTCTCCTCACTCCTGCACCAGCAATGGTCTATATTGATATTTCTGCAGTTTTACAGGCCAGATATACCCCAACATCACCTTGTCCTCCTGTTTCCAAGATGGTCAAAATGACAAGACCGAAGCTCAGAAGAATCTATTCACAAGGTATGTTCACCACTGAGGTCATTCAAATGTTTCCCGTTGTTTCTGATAAACTGTATTTTGTTTTCAGGATGTTAGATGGCATTTTTGAATAACTTTTGGTGTAAAACCATCATCCAAAACGTTGTTCTGGTCAATGCTATTCCTGAGCTTTATTAGGATTTTTTGTTGCTATTTCCACTATTAATATCATAAATGTGTATCACTCAAACTGTGTTAACTATGTTCTTAGTCCATAAATAGTACAGTGTTGACCCCCCATTCTAGCGCTGCACTGACTGAAGTAGCCAGTCTGTTTTTATTATATGCACAACTGCTGATTTTTGCCGAAAACATGTTTCAAAAGACCCCACCAAATGTTTTATTTCATTTGGGGACAGTTTTGAACCAATTTTAGGTTAAGTCCAAGCATTGCAGTATGTCTCTTTCCGCAACTAGACAGTAGGGAATCTCAGGTTGCAGCCATCAGATACTTTCTGACTGACTGACTTGTCTGACATTTTTCCCTTACACATCTCAAATTCTAGTGCCTAACCTATCCATATCCCAGCTTTATTTTCATATCCCAGTCTGTAACCTAACCTTATCCTAGCCGTATGTCCATAACCTAACCTTAACCTAGCTTTATGTCCAAGATTTTATCTTATTCCAGCTTTTAGTCTGTAACCTAACCTTATCCCAGTTTTATCTCATATTCTAGTGCCTAACCTATCCATTACCCAGCTTTATTTCCATATCACAGTCTGTAACCTAACTCTATCCCAGCCTTATGTCCATTACCTAACCATAACCCAGCCTTACGTCTGTCAACTAATAGTATACCAGCCTTATGTCCATAACCTAACCATATACCAGCCTTATGTCTGTAAACTAAACATATCCCAGCCTTATGTCCATAACCTAACCATTTCCCAGCCTTATGTTTGTAACCTGCCTTCTTGCTTCATAGTTCTGATACTCTTATTTGTGTAGATGGGGGTCGAATCTTGGCGGCTCCCTGGTGTCTCGTACATTTTGTTAAGGATAGGGATGGGTTTTTGTTAAAACTGATTTGGGACGGGCGTAAAACACAGAAAGTGGAAAGTGTCAGGGTTTGAAACATTGGCGGCCCATAGTCAGAAGCCCCTGTGCTAATGCCGATAGTGTCGGCTTGATAATGTTGCTCCACCCACTCTTCCCCACCCAAGACCTCTCTCTCCATGACATACGGACAGCCTCACATGTCCATCTTGTTCATTCGGGTGTGATGGCTCTCAAGATTTTTTCTTCTTTCTTGCATGCTCTTTGAAGTCGAGCTCGGGTAACTGTAATGTTGTTTGATCTTGAAAGGACTCTATGAATCACATTTGATTGATTTTCACTCAATTGCCACTCAGTTGCTGTGTTATTATGACAGTAAATCACCCCTCTGCATATCCTTTAAATCTCTCTAGTTCTCTTGCTCTCTTTCTTTTTAGTTCTTCCGCTGTTCCAGCCCCATCTTGTGACAACTTGCGGACGAGAATTCAGCTTCTGTAAGATCATGGTAACAGCGATTTGGGGTGTGTGTGTTTGTGTGTGTGTTTGTTTGTGTGCGTTTTCTCTTTTGCTATATTATATTATTATTATATATTATTCATGACCAAAAGGATCTTGGGGTTAGGTTTTGTTTTAGCATCGGGGGGGGGATAAGGTTAAGCATTGAAGGTTAAGGTTAATGAAAATAAGATTTTGTATAGGAATCTCTTTTTTTACACAACTAGGGTAGCCATATCTAAATGTGTGTGAGTGTGTGTTTGTGTGTGTTCCATTTCAGGCTGTGTTCATTAGGCCCGGCAGAGTCTAGGCAGTCCTGGATCTTTCCTGTACTAATTGCCCTGTTGCCATTAGGTAGTGTCCATTAGTCTGCTTCCCCTCACCTCAACCAATCACTCCCTGTCTTAACTACACCTCAGAGACATTCTCTCTCCCTCTCAAAGTTCTGCATCCCTGCTTCAGAACCAATTCTTCTGCTGTAATTATGGGCAGAATATATCCTGTTCAGGTCACATGGTGTGTAGTTCATGTGTTCCGGAATGGTCAACGAATAGAACCCAGTTCAGTTCTGCAGGGCCTTTATTTATTGTCCCAGTGCTTTGTTCCTGGACAGCCAGCATGTATTACATGAAGCCCTCTACACCTGAATAGACGTATTCTCCACCCCTCCACCCAGCTCTTCCACCTCACCACAACTGCCCTGTCTCTCCGTAGAGCCCAGAACGTTGAGATATGAAGACAAGACATCACTATTTTATTGGAAGGAGGGAGATCAACCTCCAGCTCTCCTCATTCCTTCCCCGCGGTGGATTTCCCACACAGTGTTGGCATGCTGGGATACATTTTTCATGGGGCACCATGTGCCGTTGTGACACTCCTAGCTGCAGGGCATTGGAAAGGGGGATTATTTGAAGAAAAATATGAAATATTAAAGTCTTACTCCAACGAGCAAAGAACACTGGGAACCACTTGTACAACGGTCCCAAAAGAAGAGAAGAGCAGAGAGAAGAGAAGACAAGAAAAGAGAAGAGGGGGTCAAGGGGTGGAGGTGGGAGGACATAGGTCATAGGGCAGAGGTCAGAGGGTAGGATCTGCATACAGAAGTAGAAAAACAAACCAGGAACAGTTCCATAAAACCAATTGTGTCTGACGTTTGCTCTTGGTTTAACAAGATTAGTACACATATGTTTGTTTTATATAATGGTGACCTATAAAATTGTGACCTCACACTGGAATCTTGGGGCTAATCTCCTTAAATCCAAAAAATAAATGCCCAGATTGCAAACAAGTGATTGGTTTACAAGACAAGTGACTTCATCTTCTGTTTTTTTTAAACAACCAGCTGCATAACTTATGTTGATTCAGGTTGGGATAAGCGATGACATGTCACTTCAGATAGCGTAACGTCACTTTTAAAGAAACCCAAACTTCTAACTCCTATCAACAATCCCTTATTTTTTTTACAATCCAGAATTCACAACCAAGTTAGCAAAATGTGAACAAACAAAAATGTTATGTTTAATTTTCATGTGAGCAGCCTAAACATTAATCCGTTTCAAAATTCCGTTTACCCTTAAACCTAAACTGAACTCTGACACCAAATATAATCTTAATACCATTCAGAACTTGTACCCTACACCTAACATTTAAGACAAAAAGTGACAAAAGAAATTCCACATTTGTCAAATTGTCCTATTTCAACCAGACACACACACGGTCATATTACCCTTCATCAGAAATATCCCCTTCATGGCATTGTGCATTGCCTTAGACAGTGTTGACAGAGCACACCTGCATAAGATATAAGAGATGCATTTGTTTTGATATGTTTATACATCTGGGCTGAGAAAAGCGCTTTACCCAGTATATGCTTTCACAACTCCACAAGTGTGTGTTGAGCATGTACTATGTGGATGTATGGTTTGTGTGTGTGTGTTAGTTGGGCGTCTTAATTACGCATATTATTATGTAGAGACTTGGCTTCACCACAGCTCTGTCTCTCTATGGACCCTTTTCTCTGTCTTCATTAAAGAGAACATCAGGTGCAAATTAGCAGAATAACTTGTCCCTAGTATAAACATGGCCCTTTGCCAAACACAGTACGTGTTTGTGTGTGTGTGTGTGTGTGTGTCGGGGAGTGGGGTGGCGCGTGTGTGGAAGTGCCTTTTCACTTCCCAATATTTGTCTGTCACTGCCATCTGGTGGGGAAAAGCAAGGGGTGCGGGGGGAAATGAATGGGGAGAGGATGGAGGCAGGGAGACAATTAAGCTAGAACAAGGGCAGTAGGAGCGGGCAGGGAGTGATGGTCTAATCCTCAAAGCCTCCAGTTTGAGGTTTCTTATACTATGGTATACTGAAGTATAATTACAAGCATTTCATAAGTGTGAAAGGCTATTATTGACAATTACATTAAGTAAATGCAGAGTCAATATTTGCAGTGTTGACCCTTCTTCTTCAAGACCACTGCAATTCACCCTGGCATGCTGTCAATTAAATACTGGGCCACATCCTGAATGATGGCAGCCCATTCTTGCATATTTAATGCATGGAGTGGGTCGGATTGCACCTAAATCTACCATTTAGTTGTAGGGTACAAGGTTATCGAAAACTTCAAGGAGAGAGGTTCAATTGCTGTAAAGAAGGCTTCAGGGTGCTCAAGAAAGTCCAGCAAGCGCCAGGAGTGTCTCCTAAAGCTGATTCATTGGGGCACCACCACTGCAGATCTTGCTCAGGAATGGCAGCAGGCAGGTGTGAGTGCATGTGTGAGGCAAATACTTTTGGAGGATGGGGCAGCAAAAAAGCAACTTCTCTCCAGGAAAGACATCAGGGACAGACTGATATTCTCTGATGAATCCCTGTTTCGATTGTTTGGGGCATCCGGAAAAATGCTTGTCTGGAGTAGAAAAGGTGACATCTGTGTCATGCCAACCGTAAAGCATCTTGAGACCATTCATGTGTGGGGTTGCTTCTCAGCCAAGGGAGTGGGCTCACTCACAATTTTGCCTAAGAACACAGCCATGAACAAAGAATGGTACCAAAACATCCTCCGAGAGCAATTTCTCCCAATCCATCAAAGAACAGTTTGGTGATGAACAATGCCTTTTCCAGCAAGATGGAGCACCAAGCCATAAGGCAAAAGTGATAACTAAGTGTCTCTGGGAACAAAACATTAAAATGTTGGGTTCCATGGCGGGGAAAGTCCCCAGTCTTTAATCCTATTGAGAACTTGGGTGATTTGGACAATGCCTTTGAGAGCTTGGTGATTTGGACAATGCCATTGAGAACTTTGGTGATTTGGACAATGAAATTGAGAGCTTTTTCCATTTTATTGTAATCAACTGGGTGGGATGTAGAATTTCATTAGGGGATCCCTCCTGATGCCGTTGTTGAATTAATTTCCAACCAGTAAATCGGGATTGATCAGCTAATCATGACAATTTTTCCGGGGTATCATTTCAAGTGTTCATCAACTCACTCACGGGTGTCAGTATCAACAACCAGAGTTATGGTTTTACAGTGTGTAGAAAAAAACATTCCAATCAATCCATGCCAATTCATTGTTATATTTTGTTTCCTATTGGACAACAACATTTCACAGCTAAAATAAACTAACCAAGTAGTTTAGATGCATTGCACCCAGTACTGGTATGCTTTTGAAATGGTCTGAGTAATACAATTCCCTTTCTTTGACCGTCATTTGAAATTCCGGTGGTTTACACACGCATTATAGGTGCACATTTGTCAGTGCATGTTTGAGTGTATGTTCCATCAATATTCTGGGTCTGTTCACAGATCAGACTAACACTTGCAGTCAGGCCAACGCCCCACACATTACCAACAACCACAGGACAGCGCAGGGCTGCGGTTGTGACACCTGCCACAGTAGCCATTGGTGGTGACAGGGGCTGACATGGAGAGAATGGGATTGGGGAATGACAGGGACGAGGCTGTGCTGAGAGACAAGACCACACACAGGCACAAACAGCCACCAGAAACACAAGCACCTATCAGGTTTTGCCTATAGGGCCAAGTCTTACCTTTTACTGTAGAACACCAGAACCGTTTTACTGATGTTCTTTACCTTATGTATTCAGACGTACATTTCTCTCTAAACAGTCTATCTTCCACTTGCCATTTACACACGTACACAAGGGTTAGTCATACATAGCGGGGAGTCACTGCTTGAGTCTGCTGAAGTATATGTTTCAATAATCTCAAGTGTTGTTGTAACATTATAACAAAGTATGGCTACCTAATAGAGCTCAGTCAGTCAGTTGACTGACGGCTTTGTTTAATTGATATTTTAAAGGATCTGAACCATGTTTCAAACCAGTCGTTAAGGCAAATAAAGCTGCTGGAAAGGACATTAATTCATTATTTATTGTTCGTCCTGTATTTTTACAGGACAAATGTATAAAACATTTTGAAATGTTCATCGTTGTCTACACATAAATTCCCCCACTATTTGTAGATAATTTGTATATCTAGCAAAAATATTTAAACATGTATTCCTGGTGAGTACCATTTAAAATCACATGTATTCCCGGTGATAACATTTTTAAATCACATGTATTCCTGGCCATAACATTTTTAAACCACATGTATTCCTGGTGATAACCCTTAAAACCACTTGTATTTCTTTGCCTGGTCTCCTCCACAGTTTGAAAGTGCAGATATATTTTTCTAGGTGTTAATCTCCAGTGGGCAGATTCTCTATGTAAACCAAATATTATGTTAAATGTGAGTGGTATGCATGAGATAACAACAGCTGCATTCATTTAGTTTGTTTGTTTTGGGTTTCATCACTGGTTATAATGACAGTATTAGGTGAAAGTGATGCTTTAATTGAGGGCAGTGTTTGCGTTTCAAACTAGTGTGAGGCTATTTATGGAAAAAACTGCATTTCATGACAAAACCTTGATTTTGCTAGTGTCTACTGAGTTAGTTTAGTCAAAACCATTGTTGTTAAAAAACCCATACAAAGTGCTGCCACTTAAGGTGTGTCACTTTAATGGATGTTCGGTCTAATAAAAATGTCTTAGCTCATTTGGTAAGAACATGGCACTTGCCTCACCAGGGTTGTGGGTATGATTCCCTTGTGGTATTAAATAATTAAAGTACTCACCACTCTAAATCAGTCTAGGTGATGATGCATTATGGTATTTTTGGACAGTGGTTTTAAAAGTGGCATATATGCAATTATTCAAAACAAACAAAAATACAAACAATCCTAAACATTTATTATTTTTAATTTCCTTGATTATTGTGATTTTGTTTAAATTGCCAAAGCATATATTTCCTCGGGAAGTTATGTGTTTCATTTCTAACCTGTTTTGACAACAAACAGCATGTCAGTTTACACAAGAGGTCAATGAAAACATGTTCACATTAGAACGGCCAAAGGCCTGATTGTGATTAAAATACAACTGCCATTTTGAAAGCTACACCTTCCTCCTTCCTTGAATTTTCCAAATGGTTTACGCTAAATATTTTGAAACAAAATACAAAGGATATACTTTTGAAACATGATAAAAACAATATCCTGAACAATTCCCCAAAACGTATTACACGTTAGCTACTGTTTTTCAATAGGTGAGAAATAAAACATCAAACATCCTGTCTATCTGTCGGAATTTTCTCAGCTTTTGTTACCAAAAAATCTGTTACGTAGGCTTATTAATCAGATTCATTAAGATAAATAATCATTCGCGAAATGAAATACAAACAATATTATTAAACCAATTAATTGTTAAGAAAATATCAAACAATGTAGTGGCCCAAATCCTCCAACCTCTGAAGCTGTGTGCTGACTGCAAGCCAGAAAGATAAAGATTGTCTTGCTTTAGATCCATATCGGGGGTGGAGCATAGATATCAGCAGGGATCTGGAGCTGGATTAGAGGAGCAAAAAATGACTCCCGGTTTTTGCAGGGACCTTGCTGTATCCATCTGGTGGAAGGCACGTAACAGGCTCAAAGGCCATGGAGCTGTTGCCTTACATCCCCTGAAAAATATAGCAGTTAAAGGTGGACATTTTATTTCTGTGCCTAAACTTGCATATAACTCTACTTATGTGTTCAATTCATAAATATTGAGTCCTACACTACTATTTTCAGCTGTTTTATGTGAGATTTTCTCTGTTTTGTATATTTCCAATAACAGACTCAGTCAAGAGATGGCTGCTGGAAAAAGGGTGTCCTGGAACCCGAGGTGGATGTTTGCGGCGTACAATTGGGCATTATGTTATCGGGGAAGATCACGGACAACAAGTCTATAAAAAAAGATCTAATTGAATATGTTTACGTCTTGCTTCTATTTCATTATTATGTTGAATTGTTATATTGATTGTGTGTGTGTCTCTTTTAGGTCGACGTGGTGGATAAATAGTTAGAACATAATTCAAATGCAGTTATATTAAACATGTATTCACTTTCATTCCAGGTTTCCCTAATGTGCTCAGGGCAATGGGCAGTTTTGGGATTCTGCCTCACATACCGTTTCGCACTGAGGCCCAAAAGATACATTTTGGTCTCATCTGACCATAGCACCTTCCTCCACATGGCTCGTGGCTCCCATTAACAACAGTGAGATGTTCCAAGCTTGGGATATTTCTTCATAACCTAACCCTGCTTAGCACCACTTTATCCTTGACCTGTTTGGTGAGATCCTTGGTCTTGTTGCTGTTTGTTCAATAATGTTTTTAACCAACTCTGAGGCCTTCACAGAACAGGTGTATTTGTAATGAGAATAACGCACTGAAGAGGATATCAAGTGTCATGGACTCACCTGACATCCGACACGGGGATATCACAGCCTTTGACAGGTTCGCCATTCAGGTCAGTTCACTAGTTGGGATCCTCCAGACCTTAGGTCCAGATGGTGAGGTGGAATTAAGGTGCAGATCTCATGTATCTCAGTCTTTGTCTGGTTGTTGTTGGCTCTCCCAATAGGAAGAGCAAGCCCAGTGGCCAGGCAGTGCAAGTGTATGAGATGTGCCCATTTTTCTCTATTGTTGTGCTCCTAAAAAGGACTGGCACTCCTTCCAATCACTCTTTTATTACTGGGTATTTTGTGCAGGATATACTGATTAATTCCACCCTTGATGGAACCGGGCGTTCCCTACAGTTAACTTAATACATGCTAGAACATAGCAGTGAGCTCTGAATGGTACTTCTGGAAAACTGCATGATTTCATTAGCACTAAATAAAGAGTAATGTAAGAACCATATATTTAAATGTCTTTAATATTGTAAATGCTTAAGATCTGTTGCTACCCATAACAGGATAAAGAGCCACGCAGTCAGTCATGGTGATGGTGCCCGCGTTAATTGAACAGGGGTTTGTGAGATTGGCACATGAGTTGAATAGTTAGGATAGGCCTATTTAATGGTACACACGCCCACACTCAATCATCAATCACCAAACCTCCTCATCGCTGCAATCTACCGAAAATCAAAAGTAATGTTTAAACGCTTTAGTAAAAAAGGTATAGCAGGTGGATAATAAGATGAATTCCAACCGCAGTAAAACACGAAAAAAAAAGTTTTAAACAAGAAAAATATTTATTTTCACAATGCAGCTGTCACGCCCTCTGCTGGTCCTTTGTCTCAACACAGCGCTCCTTCACACTGTCCTGTTCAACCACGCCCCTCATCACCGGAATTCTCGTCAGCTGTTCCCACACCTGTTGTTTATTAGCTTAACTACTTAGTTCTGTTCAGTGCACCTTTTCGGTTGTGAGGTATTGCGTTCTAATGTACTTTTTGGATTACTGTGGCCAATTGTTTCAACAGCTTTGCAAAGTATTATATGGGGAGTCTTTAACCGACGTTATTTGTCTTTTTTATGTATTATGTCTTTGGATCAATTCACCTGCAATTTGAGCCATAGCTAGCAAAGGTTAATCAGTCGCCTACCCCGTAGCTATCAAACGTTAGCGCTCATCCATGTGTTTTCTCAAAAATGCCCTTTTATTACAAGCGGGAAAGCCTTAGTTGTCGAGCTCTGATTACTGCAGAGTTAATGCAGCAGATTTTTTTCATGGAGTTTGGTTAAACATGGTTTTGTGCCATTCAAGACAAGATATATCTAACGTTAGTAGAAAATAAACCGGTGAACTGACCCACCAGAATCTGTATAAAACAATGTATTCATTAGCTAGATATATCAACTCGTAGCGCGAGATTGTTTGTTTCTTGTAGTCTATCAAACGAACCGTAGGCCTAACTTTAAGATGGTCAACTAATCACTGTATTTGCAGTTTATAAAGTGGTATGCCTGCTGTTGCTATTGGGTTTAGTGATTCGCAAAATGTTTTCCCTATTATTCAAATGAAGAGAACACAGACAGCGTCTGGAGACGAAGAAGGGGCCCCATCCCCAAAATAAGGACAGAAACTGCGTCACCCAACAGGAAAGGCAGGGCTAATTGGAATGCATGAGTTAAACATGAGACATTGTTTGACCGTTGGTAGAGAATTGTGTTTGCTTAGGTAATCATATTTAGGGCTATTAAGAGGTTTAGAATTGGGAAATGCTAATACACAATATGTATTAGGAGAACATTAAAAAATATGCAAATGTTTAGTCTTCATGGAGAGATCTGACACTGACCTGTACATAAAGCAAATGCCTTCTAGGTTTTATGAAGCAGCATCATTTCATATGGAGAGTTCTTTTAAATCCCACCCAAGATGCCTTGGGTCAAAATAACTGTCAATGATGAGACATTGGTTTACCAACATAAACACGTTTCATTTTGACTTCTTGACTGCTGCTGCGAAATACCTCAAAGCTGAAACAAAATGTTATGTCAGATCCCCACCTTTTGTAATTTTTTGTATATAACTTACATTAATTAAAAAATATATGTTTGTTTAATTTGAACGTAACCAGTTGTTTAAAAGCCTTGTGTTCATCATTTTTTGATATGCTTATTCACATTACATGTTTGATATTATAATGAATGCTTAGGAATGAATGGCTGTTAGTTTATCCCAGCCCTTATATATAGTCGGAATCAACTGTGTATGTTGTGCATATTCAGAAGCCTTTCATGACATGAGGTGCCATGCTGTGTGCATGAGGTGGACTGGGACTGGGTATTTAGAAGACTTGGATTACAAGAACACATAGACAAGCCCAGGATTATCCTTCCTTACAGTCTGCTCACTGGTGCCAGATTATAGTCTAGACTGACTGGTCTGTGGGTAACTTGGTACTATACGTAGCAATGCACCACTCTGTTGAGCTCTTGTATTGATCAGATATGAATAACAATGTCACAGACAAACCAAAGAAATGACCCACAACAGTATGTTCTTTCCATTTCATTCATCTGTTTTTGCTAAGAAACAATGTGATATTGTTTACATCACAGGCAAGAATCAGCATTATTCGGTTTTAAACAGAAATACTTTAAAGGAGGTTTCCATGAATCCCATGCCCATAACCCTCCCCTGAAACATTTTCCCCTGTCCCCTGTACATACCCATAGATCCTGTTGGTTCTCTTTACAATAGAATACATTATACATCATTGTCAGTCATTGTATTATTCATTACATTAAAATAAGTATACACTCTCCTCAGTAACACACATCATCACCCTGATTGTACTTATCGTATCCTTTTGTAACAGCTACTGGCAGGACCTTTAATATGGTGAGGGGTCTCAGTACAGTATATATATGTCTCATTTCTACATCACTTTGTACCGCGCAATTCTGGAGACACTACAACCACGGAGCACGCATGTCTGTAGTTCACCAAATCTTCAGACTTCTGACAGATTTCTGGTTGTTCTAGAATAGAAAGCAAAGCGTCTTTATACAGCTACTGTGTTGCATTGTGTGAGAGCTAATATAGAAAACATTAAAAAAATAAGAGGTAAAACAATACCCAGTCAAACACAAGGCTCTTGGACTTGTCCATACTGTAGCTATGGTGGTTAACTTAACCAACATGTCAGGGGCTTTAAGACAAACTGTCACATCTTCTCAGATTCTTGACAAATTATTTTGAGGTAAGAGAAGCTCGCTAATGAACATCCCGAATGGAGAATAATTCCAAGGGAATATAAAACATGGGCCCCAATGATGAGACACACCAAAGGGAACCAACAGTGTGGGCTACCATAGTGAAGTATGAGTAATCCATCTATGCGATAAGCTCTTGGCACTAAAAGTCTTGGCATTAAAGCACAAGATATTGGCAGTAATGGACAATGTTAAAATCACTGTTAAAATCACTAAAGGGATTCCATAAAACTGAACCACTATGTCAAAATGTTTCTGCAAAAAGTGGTAGGGAAGATGTATAAGGGAAAAGATGTGAATGAATGTGTAACTATTTGAATGTGTGGTCACCAAATAACACAGGAACCCAGGCACTTCAGTGTCTTTTTGGATGCACAGAGGACGTATGCTGGTAATTCATCCGTATGTGCGGCCTTGCCATTGTTTATGGCTCTTCCAAATTGGCTAAGAGACACTAACAGATCTGGGACCATGCCATAAGAGAGGCCTGTGTGATATGGGTTACCAGTCACTGGGAGGAAACCTTTACAAGGATCTAAATTAACATTAAAGGAATACAAATTACCCTGTTTAGCATTGACAGGCTGTGGAAAGCCATAATGTGGTCTATAATATAATGATTTGAAATCCATCACCACAACTATTTCTCCCGCTCCAACACATACTCGCACAGCCTGTTAGTGTCCTGGCAAACATGAGTAACACATGTAAATGTGATCATCACCGTCACCTACTCAGCTGGACCACATGTATTACTATTAAAGCGTGAGGGTGTGTGTGTTGTCATTAGAGTGCAGTCTTTTGGCTCAGATCCAGCTGGTGAGTTTCAGGCAGGCAAGTGAAGGAACGAGAGCTTTCATTGTGGCTGAAGCATGAGGCACAGCTTAAAGTTAAAACAGGCTATTCTTTTAGTATGTTTCACAAACACAGTAAGGCAGTATGATAATGCTTACTATAACTATCTAATATGTTTTGTCCCTTTTAAAATACTCACAGAATTATATTTAATACATTAGCATAATTTCCCTCTCATAGACCAGTTCAAGAGTCCCTGTGTAAAAATTGCCACAATCAGAAAATTAGGCACTTTCAAAAAGTATAATATACATATATATGTAGCTTTCATCAACATATATGATATATTTAGTAATATGTACCTGTATACTATTTCACAATGTTATAACAATTTCCATTATGTTATGCTAAAGAAAAAGAAACAAATATAATTAGCTCATTTTTATTAGTGAGTTGCTGTAATCACTCTTGATTGGCTGGATTCTTCTACCTCAGTGAACCCTGTTGTGTTGGTTATGATCAGTACTCTTTTGGCACACTAGTATTGGACAGTAACAACTGGTCCGGGTGGTGAAGAGTTAATGATGATTTGATAGGCATGCCTTCAACTCTGTTATCCTTCCAGGAGAGTAGTCAGAAGAGATGAACCACTGTATTCTGTCCATCCCATAATGGTTAGTTAGGGGTATTGGACAACACTGTCCGGATGCCCAGATAAAATGGATAATTCACATTCTGAAAGAGAAGAAGAAACATAAACGTTAACATATAGGTCGGAATAATGCTACTAGGAGACGCATTAAGAACACCGGCTTGATCAAGAAAGACCAATTCTGTAAGTCACCAAGAAACATGTCAATGGTGACATAGAAAACGAAGGACCTCTTTCCAGGTAGGCATGTGTCCATAATACACAAACACCAGCCGGACTTAAGAAAACACCCAAGATTCAAACCATTAGTAAGCCTCAAGGACACTCCCGAGGCCGTGCCACCACCTCCCATTCCTAACCCTAACCATGTATCTCGTTTACCCCTCATCATGTCCTAAATTCAGTTCCCCCTGTCCTAGTGTTTCTGGTCAGTCATTATTGGACGTCACTGTTGCTGTGTTTTTAGAGACGTTGACTTGTAGCGAAGCACTGTTAGCAAGTTAGCATTTGCATTTGAATTTGCTCTTTATGTTTGAAAACCCCTCTGTGCTTTGGGCATGTACGGTCGCAACAGGAACTTGCTCTGTTGTCTTCCTTGATGGTATACACGCTGATGTCAGCAATCTGATGTATTCAGAATGGTACAGAAACGTCTTATCTGCCCAAATACAACCAAATGGCTGTAAACTAACCATGCAAGTCCCCAGGTTGTTTTGTTGAATAGAGTTCAACATAAAGTCAGCTCACCCAAATCTGAGACACATTCCCTGGCTTTCTGCGTAGTGTGGGGAGTGTGTGTGGCGGGAGCTGTGACTTGCATTTTCTGTAGCTAGGTTACGTGCCGATGTCAAGATTGGCAATGCACACTTGTCCCTCCTGTAGCTTTTCCTAGGCTAACAGCCAAGACTAGATAGCATGATTTGAAACCTAGGCTGTCATTAAGTCACTAGATGGATTAAGAAAATGATTTTTGGAACAACTCTGAAACAGAAAATGTGAACACATTGTATGATTTTTTTGTTGTCGTATGGGAGGATGCAGTCTTTATTAAGAACAATATAATCTGGGAAGCGGGAGAATAGTTTTGAGAGGCATAGTACATATGATAACATAAAACATGCAGACTGCGTAAACATACATCAGACATGACCAAAAACATCCCCTTTTCCAGGCCTATTGTCAGAAGCAAGCTCTGTATTTGGTTGTCTTTTGAAGAGCTTGTTTGGAGCGATTCCATGTCATGCTTTGTCTGTTTTTCGCACATCACCCTAAAACGACATCTTTTTTCAGAAGCTTCTGTACTGTGATGTATCTCTCTGTAGCTCAAACCAGTGTGAGTTTTGTGCATGACACCCACGACATTCAAATAAAATAACTGCTTTAGTAAATATTTCTTCTGCTCTGTTACAACATACCAAAATGTATGCTACTGTCACAAAGATGCGGGCCTAATACATTTTCCTGGAATTTTGAAACAAACAGCTAGAGGCAGGTTTTCTCCTATAGAGTTAAATTTTTTTGGAATGATCTTGCTATCCATGTGACAGACGCAGACTCAAACTCAAATGTAAGTCTTTACTGAAGACTAATCTCTTCTGCGGGTCTGAATGTGATTGAATGTAGTCTGGCCCGGGGGCTTGAAGCTAGATGGCAAGGCGCTGGATTGATGAACCACCCTAGTGGTCTCTTCCTGGAATGCTCTAAGGGCTAAGTCACTGGCTAACTTGTGTTCCACCATGCTTTCCATAAGACTGTGCATCAAGTCATGACAGTGGAATGAGTCACTGGCAAAATCTTTCTGTCCAGTGTTTGCGCACCTGGGGCTAGTTTTAGTGCTTGGAAATAAATGTGTGTATCATGTACTATTGCTTTCATCACACTCTAGCACAGTAAAAGTTTATAAAAGTGTTCCGTTACACGACATGTATAAGATTATATGATTATGCAAATCAATAAAAAAAAAAAGGTTTATTCAAAAGTGTCTCACTCCAAGGATCAGGGAATTATTCAGAATATGCAGGCCATCCTAAATCTACAAGTTGAAGGTAAGTCTGTGTCTGAGAGTTTAATTATGTAGGCACATACTGTACCGCTCCAAAGTTTAGACCCACCCCCCAAACTTTGACTGGCACGGTACATTAACTAGGCATTGTAAAATGCATGACAACATTATACATGGCATGCAGCTTAGATTCCAATGGCGCAACATCTAAAGGTCTAGAGTCAACAAGCCACCTGAACGTCAACCAGAACACCTGTCCTGATCCCTCCACCGACACCCAGGTGAAGTGGCTCATTACCAGCAGACGGATTGGCTTTGCTCTCTGAACGTCCACTAGTGACAACGAGACTCTATCCACTGTAAACGACCGAGGCTGGAACACTTCTGACAGACTGGAAGCCAATGAGGTACACCAGACATGCTGTATCCAAACTAAGCTCCATACATCAAGTCTGGCTGGCTGAGGAGCTGTTGCTAACACTCAAGAGTTGGCTGTGCTGTTTACTTACTAAAGGATAAGCACGTTGGGGGTTTAGTAAATGCAGGAGATGAAGAAGAAAAAGGTATAATTGAAAATGGAATAATGGATAATGGAAAATATAAACACAATGCGTATAAATAATATAAAAAAAGAGCAGTGTAAACACAAAACCCTTTTATTTGCATGACTAAGGAAACAAAGCAAATATGACAATCTTTGACATAAGTGAAATAAAAGAACACCAAAAACTCTTTCATTACATACTGCAGACACAGGAGTAATCCTTCGGTCAGGTAAGGAAGACCCTGGACTGAACTCAGGGGATGGTATGGTCCTTCATACTGCCTCCTAATCACCAGACATGTCATGATTTATGGTTCAATGTCAGTCATATGCTACAGAAATTATAATATGTAAAGTTCTACTAACCTGTATTCCACTTACATTTGGATATGGAAAGATCAAACTGAAATGGTCTCCTTGATAGATTTAAGTAAAGCAGAGAACACTGCAGAGAAACCTGTAGAGTTTCTTCTTTGCTAATATGTTGTATATTTCTCCCCCTCGTCAATCTAATCCCAGAGTAATTCAGGGTTGCTGGGGCCGGGGTAAGCTTACATAAGATAGTACTAGATCCAAAATAAAACAGACCACGTTTAACCATCTATGCTGTGCTATTAGGCAACAAAAGCTTAGAATGCTCCCTACAAGGAGGGTTGAAAACCAACATCTGAAACCTGAAGCAGTTCTATGCTTGATGTTTTCCCTATCACACAGAATAGGAAAAATGTCTACTACTGATCACTACTTTTGAAACCAAACAACCTTTGGATGTATGTGTGCACTGAGTGATAGAACACGTGCCATTACCTTTTCCTTCATTCCTGCTGATCTGGTGATGTGTTCTCAGCTCCTCTGACTTGTAGAAATCAATACTGGCATAGGCGGGATTGTTCCCCACACCAGCCATGGCCCCCGCCATTACCCCCCCACCCGCCCCTCCTTGGACAGGAGCAAACACGCTGCGGGGTACGGTGGCTCCCCCTTCCAGTCCAGTCTGAGCGCTGGCCTTAGTGGCCAGGTCCAGATCAATGTAGTTAAGGCCTTGTTTAGCAGGCCCAGAGGATAACGCCTGGGCTGTGTCTGCAGCAGGAATGACACATTGAGACATAGCAGCATGGTTATTGTTCCACGGCGAACACCCGGGTCGCTCTGAATACTGATGAGGCGCCTGTGCCTCCAACAACGAGCCGGAGGAGGACAGGCGAAGCGGGAGCGGAGTCACCGTAAATGTCTCCGAGCGGTGGCGCCTCCGTGCCAGCTGGTCCCCCCTGTCCCCCCTGTCCCTGGGTGGCCTCCGGCTCTGGTTCTGGTCAGGAGATGGGTAGGACCCTGAGGAGGGGAAGTCAGGTTCCTGCTCTGCTGAAGCCGGCGTCGCGTGGATGCCGGGCGACGCAGGGCTCAGCCCCGAAGCCAGGCCGAAGGCCATCTCCGTGTAGCCCGCATGGGACGCCCAGTGCTCGCCCGCGTGTCCCTCCGCTGCCCTTGGAGAACACCTGCCGTGGACAACCCCTCTGGGCTTGGGGGCAACGGCCGGGGGCGTGAAAGGGGACCGGGGGGAGGGGCACGGGGAGTTCCCCATTCCTAAGTTCATGTTCACGTACTCGGCAGAGGCGGCCGAGGCGGCCGAGGTGGCTAGCGGCGCGGAGAAGCTGCGGGGAAGGTTGGCGGAGCCACTGTGGCAGAGGGCTGGTCGGTGCGGGGGCAAAGGGGCTCCGTGGGTCATCGCCAGGCCGAGCTCTGGGCCCCGCTGGCCCCCCCGCCTGCCCTCTACGTTGCCGTCCCGGAACACTATGCTGACGTACTCCCCGGGGCTCTGAGGTACCGTGGGGAGGAGGTTCTCCTTAACCCGGGGCAGGGTGTTAGCTTTGGACATGTCCACGGAAACGCTGAGGGGCCGAGGCCTCCTCTGCGGCCCCCCGGGGCTGTGCGAATCGCGTCTCTGCTGGCAGGCGCCGTCTTTGGAGCGCGCTCCCCCGTACTTCAACCCGGGCCCGGCTCTTGTTAGTCGTAGCCCTCCCCCACCCGCCACTGACATGGGCCGATCTTCTAGGCTCTCACTGCTGGCGGAGCTGGAGGAAAAGGACGATGAGGATAGGGAGAGTTGACCGCCTCCAGTAGCGGTGTCCCTCTTGGTATAGCCCCCATGACCACCGCGCTTTCCGTCAATGTCGCGACTGTGCCGCGTTTCCTCTTCCCGTTTGCCTTGATCCAAGTCATCCTCGAAGCGCGTGGAGAGCGTGTGTTTGTAGGATCTTGGCAGGGAGAAGTAGGAGTAGGCCATCCTGGGTGGCCGTGGGCTCTGTTCTGGTTGTGAGGGCGGTGTGCCGCAAGCCGAGCGGACGCTGATAGGAGACATGTTCATGTAGTCACTGCCAGCCCGGCTCTCCACGCTGCCCCTGCTACCCCAAGTGGCCATGCCATGCATGTCCGGCGAGCCGCTGCTGTTGGGGGACATGACCATGTAGCCCTCCGTGACAGGCAGGCGGATGTGCTGGGGGGGAGACACGCTGCTGCTGGGGGTCACGGCCATGTGTTCATCATCGGCCCCGGGTTTGGGGGTGACGCCGGCCACGGCCAGCGGGAGGGAAGCGGGAGGAGCCTTCACACCAGGTAACATGGACATGTAGCCACTGTCCACTGGTCCTCCTCCTACATCTCCCCCCTCTCCTCGGACCGGGTCAACCTTCCCCCGGGTCTCCCCAACAACCGCCCCGGCTGCCGAGGCCACCGATGCCGAGCCCCCTGATCCGCGTCGGCGTGGCACGAAGGCGTCTCTGCTAACACTCCGCGACATGACCGCATACTCCTCGTCCTCGTCCTCGTCCTCGCCCTTCCCACGAGGGACGAGGCGTTCGTGGGCTGACAAGGGAAGGGAGGCCCTCTTGTTGAGTAGTCTGCGCTCTGCTTCGCACTCCCTGCTAGAGGAGCGCCGCAGAATCCTCCGGCCTTGAGGACGCCGATGTGACACAGGGATGTTCTCTCTCTGGCCCATCACTATGTAGCTGGAGGAGCCCTCTCCATGGCCATGGTGTCCCATCACCCCATTGGACCCTCCGGGCAGACTTGGAACCAGCATGGAGTGGTCTCCAGGGCTGGACCCGTACTCGTCTGATGAGCCGTAGTCACTTGGGGAGCCTGACATGGAGACTCTCTGAGGAACGCGGGTGTAAGAACAGATCATTACACCTCCCATTGCCCCTCCAACCAGTCCACACTCTGAGCCGTGACCGGAGCTGGAAGACAGGCTTGGGGCTGGGGAGGGGGCTGGGTTTGGGGTGTAGCGGGCCAGACTGAGAGTAATCTTTGCTGGGGTTGGAGCTCTAGTGGGCTTGGTCTTCAAGGTGGGTGTGGTGGAGCATGAGCCATTTAGGCTGGGACTGGAACTTGCCCATGCCCCTCTGGCTCCACCTCCACCCTCCTCCGTTCTCCCCCCAATGCTGGCTGTGCGTGCCCTTGGGAACCCGTGGCGTGGAGTGGGTGAAGTGCCTGCTCCTGGGGTCTCGGTCCGAGCTCGTCTGCCGAAGCCCACCTGGCTGGGGGGAAGGTTGGGATGGTGGCGCCGGGTGGGGACACTGATGGGGTTGGAGGCGGTGCCCCCACCACCAGAAGCGCCCACAGACTGGGACTTAGTGCGCTGGCGAAACTCCTCGCTGAGAGCCTTCATAGCCTCCAGTAGGGTCTCATGCATGTTCTGAGCCACCACAGAGTCTTCCACCTGCATCCAGAACTCCCCAGGCCCCGTCATGGCCGAGCGGCCCACTTCGATGAAAAAGAAGTTCTCCGAGTGGCCGCAACGACGGACATTCATCAGCTGCAGGACCACAGCGGCTATGTCAGAGTTGAGCTTGACAAAGTTGACCGTCTTGTCAGTCAGGCACAGCCGGTAGATGCCCACTAGGTTTCTGGCCTGGCCCAGTCCTTTTGGCCACACCTTAACCTGCCACACCTCCTTGAAGATGGAGCCTGGAGGAGAAGGGAGTCCAAACTCTCCACTACTGCCACAGTCCTCTGGGCTTTTACCTGTAGAGAATGACAACGGAGGCACATTGAAATACACAGCAGGGCAAAAAATGATGCAACACTGCAAAGACACACACATATACATGTAAACTGGGGTGGAACGATATGCTTTGTCACAAGCTTCACAAGCTTTTTTGTATGCTATAAAGTGTAGTGTAGAGTTGTACTCATTATACATTATATATAATTCTCCATCGCAATGAATAGCCTAAAACACAGTTGACTTTATGTGTGCGGTGATAAAATAGAAGCACACTATCATCGTGCTTCAATCCTGTTGTTGTGTGCTTTTAGGCTGGGTGTTTTGTAAAAGCACTTTGTGACAACTGCTGATGTAAAAAGGGCTTCATAAATACATGATTGATTAAGAGTAAAAGTAAGAGACATTTATTTTAACCTACTTTCAGACACCCCACACATGCCTTTATAGCCCTACAAAGGTACCCGTCTTTTGGACACATTCCTATTTGATAGCCTAATTATCCGGCAAAATCAAGATCTGATGATCCCATACCCCTGGCATATTTCACATTGGATATGGTTGTCCCGATTATGGAATTTCTCCACAATTTCATAATAGTAGTAAAACTATTTCTCCACAATTTCATAATAGTAGTAAGAGTGTTTTCCATTGCAATTGGTGCTGACATTCATATTCCATCCCTACATGTATATGTGTATTTTTATCTCTTAGCAAACAAAGACATAGGTAGACAGAGAAACTATGGAGAAATTCAGATATACTACTGAAATGAAAATCTGTATGAATACATATTGTATACAATATTCTTCACAAGGTCTAAGTGGACATCAGTTGTAATGCCTACAGCACATTCAGAAACTCCATAGCATTACAGGCTTAAAATTCCTGTGACACAACTAGCACCATCAGTCATTCATGTAGGTGTTGCTTAAACATGAATTGAAGACTGTATCATGTAACAAGAACACTTGAGCGTTTAGAGACTGACATTTGATTTGTGTTATATTATGAATTTGAATGCGCTGTAATTACTGTTTTTTTTTTTTCAAAGTAATCTGATCTGATTACCCAAAATAAAATAGGATTAAATGTTAAATTGGATTTTTCTAAACTAAACAATGGGATTCTTATTCATAGAATAAGGAAATATGTTAAATAAGGAAAAAGCATGGAAATAAAATCCCGCCTTGAAAAGATTACATGTTGCGATGTGGGTAGAGATTAGAAAAGTTTTAATTGTGAGAATATGGGTTAACTTGATCCCACTGGAAGGGTGCATTAAGGGTGAATTTAGATAGGAATAAGGCACTTCAACTACGAAATGAGAATGTAAATAAGTAACAAAAGTTTTTATAAATTGATTGAAATATTGCCTGTGGTTCATATTAGAATATACACTGATGAACTAAAACCTTATGACCACCTGCCTAATATACTGTTGTTCCTCAGTGAACCGCCAAACCAGTGCCAACCCACTGCAGC
>JACXGK010003592.1:0-43978 GCA_016801125.1 Novumbra hubbsi | reverse complement strand
CTGTAAGGGTTTCGTTAAGACGAGTGAGGGGTTTGGATCCAAACGCGCGACCTTTGGAAGTGTGTTGAAAATACTGAGCGGGTGTGCGTAGCAAGCTAAATCCCGAACTGAGAGAATAATGGCTGGTAAGCCTAAGAAGTCTACGTTGAAACGCAGGGGTCATATAACTAATACGAGCAGCGGTGTCTGCATGGTATAGTGTTTGAATCGACACGGAGGGGAGACCAAACAGGAACCTAAGTAGGGCAGTTGAGTAGGAGATGAGGGACAGGTGTGTGTAGTTGAACATGTGATTGGTGACTGGGTGATTGGCGACGGTGATGGGCACATTGCCCATAGGCCACTAGATGGGGTGGCAGAGCTGGAACCCAGTCCAGTCAGGGCGGAACCCTGACAAAAGGGAGGTTTTGACTCATCGCACTCCTTATAGGTCGGCATCTGTAAGCTTAGTCGCAGTTGTAGGCTGGACATTGCATTCACCTCCGGCATGTCCCGGTGAATGCTGAGCAAAAAAACTGTGTGATAAAAACAAATACAGCTTGGCGAGATGTGTATCGAAGTGCATGGCTCAGGCTTTGTCTCTCTCGCATCTTCTGAGAAGTAGTTCTGACAAGGCAAGTTCCTAATCTAGAACGAAACATCACAAAACTGGAAGGGGTTAAAAAGAGAGAGAAAAAGACATAACAGCAGAATCTTAAATGATACAGGTGTTTAAGATATTTCTTGAGGCAGCACGCGAAGGTGGGGAGATGGGGGGGTTCTCTGATGGTCGATAGTAAGTATATAAAGTATAACAATAATGTGTATCCTGGGAGTGAAGCTAGGCATTTCAGTTGTTTTCTCGGCTGGCACACTTCAACAGATGGTTGATGCCGTCTTTTACATGCGGTAGCAGCAGCCTGTGAGAGACTGTTTCCACTGTAACCACACTGGGTAGATTTGGTGATGATGGGATTGTCTGAGTGAGCCTGTTGAGAACAGTTACGGGATCCAGCATAGTTAACTAGTTTAGTTTACTCGGCTCTAAATCCATGGCTTGTGTTAATTGGTATTTGGCAGCAGTCCTATGAGGCTTTCGTTGAACCTTGACACAATCTACATGGAATGGAACCAGGAAAGCCCATTGGGGTGCTAGATAAAAAAACGAAATGACATGGCGGAAGGACACGTTCTGCTAGAGTTGCTGACCCAAATGGGATTGGGTTAACCAATGGCCAACCTTAGGGTCTGAATTAGGGTCAGTGACATCCGTTCATGAAATCAAAAGCTCATGAATGATTCACCGCTTCTAAAACCTTTATTAATAATGAAGAAATGTCCCCTCGGCAGCGCAGTGTGACTGCATCATCATAGCTACAAGCAATGTCATTGTGGCCAGGAGTTGAAATGCTTGTTAAGGCGTAGCGACAATACCCGTGAGGCTGGCATAGGGCACCGCAAATTGACTCAGCTCTGCCACGAGTGAATGAGTGAGTCAGATGGGGCTTCCTTGTCTCCTTGCTCTAGCGACTCCTTGTGGAAGGTTTGGTGTCTTTGTGGTTATGGGAAATGTCTTCTCCTTGGGAGTGTGTTCACCAAGCAAGCAGGGTGAAATCTGTCGGTGTAGGAGCAAGGGATTTGACCCTAACTCTAATGTCGTTTGCAATTGTCAACCGTTTGCCTTAAAAGTTAGAGTTAAATGGGAAAATGTCACTGATTTGGGTCGTCTGCGTTTTCTGTCTGTAGTTTGGGTTTGAGATGATCATCTTTAAATCAGTGTCTTCTGCTGTGGTTGCTCTAGCCTGTCTCCTGAGATGGAAGTGTGCGTGGGTGTTAGTGGAGAAAAGCAGCATCAGTACAAGTACAGTAGCCCCTGCTAGCATGTTTTCATTAAGTAGGTCTCTGAAAAACCGTTTAAAACCACAGACGCACACGCCATGTCTCTCAAATGTTTCTGCTTGTTTGCCGTAATGATTCACCAGTACTTTGTCTTTCCTCATAATATGAATCTAAAACACAAGACCAATATCGCAGAGGTTACTTGCCCTAAAGATTGAAATTGGTAACAGTAGCCATGGCAACGTGTAACATGGAAAATTATTAGAATAAAATGATCTGAGGGAACAGCTCGCTCCCCAGACAGCCAGAGCGTGTTCAGTCCAAAATATGAATGGAAATTAGACTGAGCTATGTACTCCCCATCCCCCAAACACAGTACATCTCCAAATAAGATCCAGCTCTGGTCAAACAGTAAGTACTGATTCGGGCCATGATATATTTCTTTATATCCACTGACAATTCCTCAGACTTCCCTTTATGTCTTTTTCAGACACCAAGGCACAGAAGGACAGACACACACACACACACACACCAAAACATAGTCAATGGCTAATGTGTCTAGTGTTCCATAACGTTCCATGTGAGATGAGAACATAGGAACCGGATGGACCTTTATGGTTCAGCTTAGAACAGTCCCACTGTGTCCCGCCAGCCAAACAGACTTCACAGAAGTATAAATCTTGTTAAAAAGATTTGCTAAAGCCTTCTTATGCTCCTCTTTTTTGGTCCAAAAACGGTCGCAGCTTTATAGCTTATCTTACCATGCCGAGAAGTAGGACTCATATATGGATAAAAGCACACATTTTGATGGTGACTTCTCTGGATGTGTCTAAAACGGCCACATTTTAGAATCGTTGATGCTTAAGCTTGATTTAAACCCATTATTTTGACCAATGAACTCTAGCATAACAATTCCTTTGTCAACTTCACTGCAATTCATTTAGAAGCATCCATATCCTGTATACCATACAGTCACAGTAAAAGTAAGCTTCGTTCCATTCAAGGCTAAGACCAGGCTTGGTCTTAGCCTGAGCCGTGTCAATAAACCATACATTTCTCTGTATGCCCCAATATATTCTAAGGAGCAGAACTAATGTGAGCCGTGAAGGACTCATACATGCACGGCACCATGCCAGAACCAGTGGCCCGGATTGCAATAAGTATTATTCACCTCCGACAATAACGAAGCATCATCATCCCAGACAGCTGGTACTGGCTAGCGAGCGACCTGCTCACGACAAGTGGGAACGCACTAAATCAGCCTCGTACGGAGTGTAAATGTTTACAGAGCTCTAACGGCATGGAGAGGGTGAGCGCAGCGGTGCTCTGAAAGTACCAGGACAAAGAGGGAGAAATCACTCTCTCCTCCCTCCTCTCCCGATTGACTCCGGGGAACCAGTTTGGAGTTTCACCACGCCGCTGGCATGACAATAGCGGTGCCTGTCCGCGGCCCGGGCCGTCCCTCACAGAAGAAAGCGTTGTTCGGAGGAGAGAGACTTGTAGAGACAGCTGGAGACGGAGGGTTGACTTAGGCCGGGGGAGGGGGAGTGGTAGTGGGGGGGTGGGTTTGCGTGAAAGATGTTTGCGTGTCCATGGTGATCTAAGAGGCTGCAGAGGAAGTCCGTATGGAAGTCAGGATGGCCGAAAACCACAGGACATTCTGCGGTTGCCAGGGACACTAGGCCCGATGCTGAAACCTATGGGAGAACTGGGGTGTGTCTCGACACTCCACAGTCGTAGCCTCCCCTCGTTTCCTTTCCTTCCGGAAGCCGAGCTAGACGTTGACATGCAGACTCCGACTACAGCTCCGTTCTGTGATGCCGAGCTGATGATACTGGTGAATTACACTGCACTCGATTTAACTTGCGCACACACGCACACCAAATAAATCACACACGTCCAGGCTGACGCTCATGTTGACTTGAAAGTGGGAGTGAACGATCATGTCATCGACACGTCATCCACACAAGCTGGGTGCGACTGATTATAATAAGAACGGCACCTGTCTTTGGAACACTGGCAGTACCAGTCTTTGGAAAACTGGCAGTACCAGTCTTTTTTTTAACACTGTCAGCACCAGTGTTTGGAACACTGGCAGCACCAGTCTTTGGAACACTGGCAGCACCAGTCTTTGGAACACTGGCAGCACCAGTCTTTTTTTTAACACTGTCAGCACCAGTGTTTGGAACACTGGCAGCACCAGTCTTTGGAACACTGGCAGCACCAGTCTTTGGAACACTGGCAATACCAGTCTTTTTTTTAACACTGTCAGCACCAGTGTTTGGAACACTGGCAGAACCAGTCTTTGGAACACTGGCAGCACCAGTCTGTTGGAACACTGGCAGCACCAGTCTTTGGAACACTGGCAGTACAAGTCTTTGGAACACTGGCAGTACCTGTCTTGGCAGTGTCGCTAAGCTCTCCTATCCCTGCATTCTGTCCTCTGCCATCTGATGTATTGATTACGTCTTCTTGGGATGCAGCTCGTTTTTCTTCCAGACGAGGTGGCTCGGAGGAGAAAGGGAGAACTTTGCGGTTTGTTATTTTAGGCCATCCCTCACCAGGGAACTCCCATGCCGACGCATTAACAACACGCTTTTAATGGGTTGTTTGTTTACCACTACTGTATCTGTTTTGCTCAGGAGACAAGCAAAACCCTCTCCATAGCCTTCCTGACGCTTGACAGAATTTGGGAGAAAAGCCATGCTGACACTGGCTCCCTTATAGCTCCGGATCTGAGGAGAGATTGAACAGCTCTGGAGTGAGATATACAGCACACATTGAGTCCCGCAGTCTCACAATCTGTCACAGAAGTGGAATGCTACAGAAGTACACAGAGAATACATTGCAGTGATGCATGAGCAGTACTTCTACAAGCCTCTTACTGAGCACCAGGCGGCTCTGCCACCATCTCAAACGCAGCCATTTTAGCACATAGCTCTGGTTGAGAACCCATTTGTCCAGACGTCTCTAGTCAAATCAGCAGCAGTGCATTTGATGGCGGTTGAACAAATACATAATGTATATTGAATTTAAAATGTTAATTCAATAAACATTTGGAGTACGCGAAAACGTTTGATGTCTGCAAGAGGACGCTTTGCTTCACAGCCGTTTCTTTGGCCAGTTGTTCTGACCATAAGGCTCAGCTGTTCTTTAGGATGTTCACCTCCAGAAGAAGGCCTCTAGTCTCCTGCCGGCATGACGTTCCCACGGTTGACATGTGACATGTACTCTGACCCCCTTTGCAACAGCTGGGCCGCGACACATGTATCCCGCGTTAAATGTGAGCCTAAACCCACTTAGCTCTGCCTCTTGTGCATGAGACCAGTGTAAGCCCTTCGAGTGAAACCTAGTAAAGACGATACGTGCTGTTTATTCGCTATTTCAGAGTCCAGCGCAGCAGCTATAAGGTGGGGATATTTCAAGCCGAGACGGCAGGGAGGTATCTTGCTTTACCAGGTGTGTTTTGATCTAAGTAATTAACCATAACTGCCGTTTTGGCTTTTGGCAGAGTGACTCGTGCCCCAAAACAGATTTTGAGTCCATCACTGCAAAGACTTAGTGCCATAGCCAAGGGTCTCGAACTATCTAGTGTGTACAACATGTGGTTCAGCCTGCCTCACAGACGAAGGATATGGTCAAGCGTCCAAATAGATGATTACGCGACCAAATAGACGAAGCACGTCATGTGCTGAGATGCCGGGAACAACGTAGCGAGTGGCTCAGAGGACAAAACAGAGTGAATGCTTCCTATATATTAGTGGCAGTCTGAGTCCACTAGTCAGCTATTCATTAACATTCTACTGAGACAATTTGCCTCTACTCCCAATTGTACTGTATAGTACAGTCATACACATATATGTTTGTTTTTCTATCCTTTTGGTGACCAGAAACCTTTAATGTCCTCCCTTGTGGATAAACGTAATGTAAATCAAACCACTAAGCCAGAAATAAAAAGTTTCCCTCTGGAAAAAAAAAACAGAGGAGACAAATTTGTCAGGTTTACCTTTTTGATGAGGATTCTGGTATTCATATATATAATAAAACCAGGATCGCACACTCTACCATCCATCCATGAGTATGCATTAGCAGGAAGCCTGGGGAGAAACCTTATGTTTTCTCCAGTAACGGTTCAGGCTCTTTTGTAACAAACACATTTTGCTTTTACAAACATTGAAGGCAAGCTCCTACTTTATATACCCGATCAAGGTTTCATAGAGTCCGATTTTTTTTCAAATTTATGCAGTCTGTAAACATTGATAACGGCAACCAAATTTTCCACAAACATTATGTAATAAGTAGATCTGAGGAAGAATATGAGAAATTGCTATAGCTTTGAAATTTCTTAGTATTATTGTGAAATGGAACTGGTTGTCCAGCTAAACTAAATAACTGGGCAAAAAGAGCCTTGGTCAGGTAAGTGACCAAGCCAACCATCTCTGCTGCACTCCCAACGATCAGGCCAATCAATGAGACCACAATCATACTTGATCGAGTCCATGACTTGCAGAGAAAGGAAGGGACTCTGAATACTTTCAGAAGGCACCACATGAGTCCATTTGTTTCCTATGTACTCAAAACTACTACTTTAGAATTCCATGGCTTACTGAGGTGTGACCGTGATTCTACACATAGATTATGCACATATAAACAGCATATTACACATCCATACAAAAATATTAGGTTTAAAAATGTATTTGGTTATTTGTCCCAGTCTGCATCTTTACAATCGGGGTACATTTTAAGAAAATAAACTTAAAGAATAGGTCAACACTTTATGATTCATTCATTCTCTAACAGATGGAAAACATACTGTTCTTTAGAAGCTGAATTCTAAAGACATTTGACTGTTTGACAGGTATATCAAAGGACACAGGAGTAGGGAAAGGGGGGATATTGTACAAATAATTGAGCGGAAAGAAATACAACCCCATCTCCAAAAACATTGGGATACTGTGTAAAATGCAAATAAAATAGAGAACGCAATTATGTGCGAATCATGTATCGCTGTATTAAATTGAAAATAGTACAAAGACAACACATCAATGTTGAAACTGAGACATTCTATTGTTTCTGAAAAAATATTTGGCCATTTTGAATTCGATGCCAGGAACACGTAGGGACAGGGGCATGTTTTTGCAGTGTGTTGCATCACCTCTTCTTTTAACAGTACATAACAGTACACAACAGTACAGTGCTGCTGTAATACGTGCAGAATGTGGTTTGGCATTGTCCTGCTGAAATAATCAAGGCCTTCCCTGAAAAAGTTGTTGTCTTGTTGGCAGCAAATGTTGCTCTAAAACCTGTATAGTATATGGTTCAGCATTAATGGTTCCTTTACAGATGAGCAAGTCACCCATGCCATGTGCAGTAATGCACCCCCATACCATCACGGTTGCTAGATGTTGAATTGTGCGCTGATAACAAGCTAGATGGTTCCTCTCCTCTAAAGCCCAGAGAATGCGTAGCGATATTATTTTTCACATTTTGAGTTGTATGAACACAGGACAGTTTTCCACTTCGACTTAGTCGATCTTAAATGAGCTCAGGCCCAGAGAAGGCAGCAGCATTTCTGGATCTTGCTATATATGTTTTATTCTTTGCATGGTAGAGTCTTATTGGATGGTGCGACATCCTGTGTTCACAGACAAGGGTTTTGTAAGTGTTCCTGAGCCCATGCAGGGATTTCCACTACAAGTCGGGTCTGTTTTTAATGCAGTGCCGTCAGAGGGAACACAAAGATCACGGCCATCCAATATTGTTTTTTGGTCTTGTCCTTTGCATACAGAAATATAAAATAGAGGATGCGATCCCCAAACTCTTTGCAATTGTACGTCGAGAAATGTTATTCTTAAATTGTTGCACTATTTGCCTGCACAGTCTTTTACAGAGTGGTGAGGTTCTCTCCATACTTACTTCTGAAAGACTCATCCTCTCCAGGGATGCTCTTTTTACACCCAATCATATGACCTGTTGCCAATTAACCTAAGTAGTCATGCAATGTTCCACCAGGTTTTCTTTTTAGCATTACACAACTTTTGCAGTCTTTTGTTGACCTTGTCCCAGCTTTTGTGTTGTTGGAATCAAATTTAGAGGGCATATATTCTTCTAGAAACAATAACAAGCAGACTTAAATTTGGATAGTTAGGTTTTCAACCTTTTAAGATGGAGGATTAAATTCACTGATGCCGAGTGCCTTACATCCGATCTGCACCGTATCCGAGCCGTAGCTATTGCCTGTCTCTCCGTGTATGCGAGAGATTCGGTAAGGGGTAAATTAATATAGCTAAGCATAGAGGGAGAAAGATTGTGAGAGAGGAGAGTGAGAGAGGAAGATAAAGTCTGAAGCCTGCAGGTGCATACAGATGCACACACACAGTACTCCCAGATTGAGCTGGCGTTTTCTCCAGACCATCCATTTCTTTAAACACTGTGGTCTCTTTCAAGTAATTACATCGGACCCTCTGAACTTCATTCATCATTTTCATCACCTGGGTCGTGTATAGCCCTTCACATCGCCACCCGGATGGGCAGAATGGCACCGGATTCGGTTTTCCGAATGCCTACCAGAAGCCAGGCCCTTTACCACGTTTCCGCCGACCGTTCACCGTGAAGGCCGGCTGTTGTTTTCCGACAGGGCAGCGAGGGAGGGAAGCTCTCTCGCCGGTCTCCTCCTCACCCCTAGCCAGTGCTTGGCCCTCTACGGAGCGCCCCCGCGTCTGCATCACCAACAGGGTCATGTCAGCAGGTGCTGGGGTCTCATGTGACCATCAACGGCCTTCTCAGTAAGGCAGTTTTTAACTTTCTCTTTTTCCATCCTCCCCCCTCCTCCTCTCTCCCTCGTATACACCTTCTGCTCTCTCTCTCTCTCTTTCTCCCTCTCTTCTCTAGTGACCGTGACAGTGGGGCACTTCAAGACCCAGAGGAAATTCATTGATGACATCGAATGGTCCTACACAGGTGGGTATGGCCGCTCTATCCGTTTGCAGGCCAGGCCGTGTTTAGCGCTCAAATGATATACCCACACACACGCGCACGCGCAAACAAATACACACAAACACACATACTTATTCTCTAAGCTATCGACACTAGTCAACTCCCAAGAGAGGGTCCCAAAGGTTCAATGTATAATTGTAACCCTTGGGGGCTTTTAACCCTCATCTGGCATGAGTGACTGGTCAGGACATATGGCTGAGACAGCACCATACGCTAGCTCAGCTCTGCGTGGCGCACTAATGTTAAACCAGCTACACTGTAACGCACAGCATGGAAGGTCTTTTCCACATGCTGACTGACAGAGGGGATTAGGCTCAGCTATCCTAAACCCTTGTAAGGAGTGGTTGCTCCAGCAGTAAGACAGATCTGATTCGACTGGTCTTGGTTGGTTAAATCTAACTCTGAGCGAGGGCGTTTAAATTGCTCAAAGGGTATGTTGCGTTACAACCCTAACAGATTGGGAAATCTATTTAATGGCATAAAATGCACTATATATAAAATTTCCTTCGTCCCAAATCTCAGCTTCCAGTATTCTTTCTTGGTTAATTTGAATTCAAATAAGAGACCATTTTACTCCACTATCTACAGTATCTTTATGGTTGCAAATCTGTAAACATCTCTCCCAAATGGAAATATTTCAGACCCTGTAAACTCTTTAGTAATAGTTGTTTAAGTTTTCAAAATTCAGAGCCAACCCAACAGAAAGCTTAGTCTCAGAGAGATGGATGAGTGACTATAGGGCTCAAAGTGTGTGTGTGTTCGCATGCGTGTGTTTTAAGAGTGTGTGTGTTGTAGGACAGGCTTGTTTATCAGCCCCCGGTGTAGTGAGAGGGCTGTCAGAGAGGTACTGGGCCATGCGGAAACGAATTAACATGTGAAAGAGCACACCTCATTGTGAATCACAGCACAACATTACGAGAGAAAGAAACAGAAAGCGAAGGGAGGGAAAAAAGGTTAAACGGGGGAGGAGAAAGTGAGAGAGAGAGAAAGAATGAGAAGGAAAGAGGGAGAGGAGATGGAAAGACAGACTTCTGCATCCTTGATGTGGCCAGTTTATAGCCTTTTTGCAAAATGTTCAATCCCTTTGAAATATGCAACAGTAGTTTCTCAAAAGGTTTTAGCTAAAGATGCACTCCCATTAAGTGGCTCTTCTCTTTTCAGTTCCATTTCCCTGTCAATATGTCAATGTCAGATTACAGGGTGAGATAAAGGACCTTTGTGTCTTGTCTGTCTGAGCTGTTTCTATGTATTTGTGTGTCTGTGCAGTGAAATGTAAGTACAGTCCCTGGAAAGTGGTCTTTTAAAACAAACAATGTACAGCTGTCTTACAAAGATATCTCATGGTTATCTTTTTTTGTTATGATTCATAAATAAAGTTTATTAAATCTGAATGGCTTTGCAACAAACACCCAACAAGTCCATATGGAAGAGTTTGAGTCTATTGTCCAATTTGAATGAATGACATTATACTTTTGCAATGAATGACATAATACTTAAAATCAAAATGTCAGCATTTGCATAAGATAGAGATCTGGGCGTTAACACTGCAGTTCCATAATCTTCCAAGTGTCCTTTTTTATTGATCAGCTATAGCTTTGATTGTGTGTTTTGCTTCATTGACCTGTTGAAAGATAACTTTTTGGTTCAGTCTCAGCTTTTTTGACAGATTCACATTCTCAAACATGCTATGTTACAATATGGAATTTATGGTTGATTGGATGATGGCCAGACCCTGAGGCGGCAAATCAGCCCCAAACCATAATGCTACCGCCTCTGTGCTTTATGGTTGATATGAGGTTCTTGTGTTTAAAGGCGGTGTTTCATTTTTCCCAAACATGGCCAAACCACCCTTTCGGTCCAGAGCACACTGTTCTAATAGTGTTACCCAAATATGTCTAAATATTTGGCATCTTTCCAGTGGGTGCAGTTACTGTATACATGATTTCTGTCTATACAGATAAATTCACACTGTCAGGATATGTTTCTAACAGAGCGTACAGAAGAATAGACAGACTTTGTATTGGTACCCTTCGTGCCCTGCTACTGTTGTGTGTTTACAAAGTAGATACAGTAAAAAGCCACTGCAGCCCATCTTAAACCCTACTCCCCAGGGGGTCACTGTGATCAAATCCCCCCATCTCCATCTGCCAGTACGTGCTGGCGTGTGTTCGCTGCGCTCTAATAGCCCGTGGGCCTGAAGCCGAAGCCACGCCGGACAGCATCTCCAGCCACCCCTGTCCCCCTGATCTCCTGTGGAGGTTGAGAGCCATGTCCCCCAGCCACCCCAGATCCGTCTGCCTTGCTGTGTAGCCGGACTGCAAACACGAGGCTCAGGATGCATTAGCCATCGCCTAACGCATTCAGCACGTCACAGAGGTGGTGCGCGTCAATGTTTCCCGATCGTCTTCAGTGATTAGTAAACCCCGCCTGAGACCCTAATACATTTTGTTAGCTTCCCGAAGGAAAAGCTCAGCGGGCTAATGCTAATGCCTTGTGGCGTGCAGGGCGGACCCAGCCTTTTGGAAACCCTCCGGCCAGCATGACGCACGATGAGTATGGAGATGCAGAATCTGCAGTGACCTCTCTCAGCACTAAGGGGGCTGTTAACCAGCAGCTCAGTGACTCATTCCAGCTCTGCTAACGTAGCAGTCAGCGGTTAGTTAGTGATGTTTCCACTCCAGTTGTGTCCAGCCGGCTTCCCCCATCAGCATCTCTGAGTTACTGAGGTTGGAGGGTTGACTCGGGCCTGGTAGCCAGGGATAAGCTTCGGTTTGGCTTAGGCCCTGGAGTAATGTAGATACTGTATATTTTAGGCTCAGAGACCCAGAAAGAGACTCAGGCATGCTGGCTTGGTGGTGATTGACTGCAGTCTTGTAGTAAAGATGACATGTGTGTGTGTGAGTATGGAGAGGCATGAATAAACAGTTCCGCGCCCCTTCTCTCAATTGTATGCCACACACGCACACACACACACAGATATGTTTTAGCTAAGCTGAATCTTAACTTAAATAATACATTAATTCCCTAGCTTGAATCCCCTCTCCTTAGTGTTAATGTTTTCTGACATCAAAGGGCAACAGCTAGAGTGAAAAGCCTCCATGTTTTACTTTACAAGGTGCAGGAACACAGGCTTCATTTTCCCGATAAAGCCCCACTAACAGGGGTACTTTTGTAGTTATATCATGTGATCCTACAAAGCCTTTTGCAAAATCGAGACAAACACATACGTGGGTTTGCATGAAAATAATATGGGTAATCCTCTACACAACTTTGAAAGTTGCATGCAAGTTATTAGTGGAGCTTCACTCAGCCCAAAAGTATGTCCTAGTTCATTTTAGTTGTTTTTAAAGCACCCTGACTAACTTAGTCTAAGTGTTCATAATATTTTAATTGTCAGGACAGGTAGTTGAGTGGGTATCGGAGCTGCAGTCAATGAGGTGATGTGTGAGTGTGTGCTTATGCATGTTCATACATCAAAACATGTCTTTGGTCCTCAGGAATGAATTTAACCTTTTCAGACAATCCAAACACAATTTTTCTGCGGTAAAGAGCTGTTTGGGCCCTGAAAGTGCAGCCACGTGAGTCAGACATCAATGGGCCGTTCAACCATATCGTGTTCACTGTGAAAAAGGGCACAGTTACGGGTTATACTTGCAAGAGCCCAGAAATCACTGAGCACCGAGCAACAAGGTTATTTATTGCAAGAATTTACACATAGAATTTTGTGGACGTGTTTGGGGGGTGCCTTTTAAGGTTGTCATGTATATGTGGGTGTGTTTGTGGACAAAAGTTTGCTCCCTCCTGTGAATAGTTACATTTGACCGGGTCACTAAAACCCACTGCTTCATCAAAAGGCTGACATTTGAGGATTGGTTGACATATAGTTAACGTATTGGGGAATCAGGGCATTGTTTCAGACAGATCTGTCATGAGACATCCTGAGAGGGCGGAAATAATTGTTTTGCTTCCTCACCGTTCGTTCTCCTCTGAAAACCTCTGCAGGAACTTGTTGCCATGGTAGCAACCAGTGTAGTAAATATGGAGGTTCAGGGCTCTCATTCAAGGCTACAGGGGCCAAACAACCCCCCAAAACAAACGTAGAGACAGCCCAGTGTCACCTAGCTGCCAGTGTAGGAGAAGCACACAACACACACACACATTTAGGCAGGCATGCAAAAGATTGACAGGGACCCTCCTCGCTGTCAGTCACGCATTTAAGTGGCAGCGCTCGAAGCTACTCTCGTCTGTCACCAACCCAGTAAACAGTCACTCAACGTACAATGGTAATTCGGCCCGATTCAGTGGACGGGATTCGACCCTGCACGTTGACTGCGAATAACGGTCATGCCTCAGGAAGTCTTATCTTTAGCACAGCTGAAGACTGTAACCCCTCTTCTCTTTCTTCTTGGTTAGGTGCCAGGAGAGTTACATGAGAGTGAGAGAGAGACACGTTATCCATCTTGCGAGCAAAAAACACTAATGGAAACTTACACTGAGACACAGTAGTTACTGTCGTCTGGTGAAAGGTGCTAATGAAGTGCTTCCTCCTCTTCCCCTCACAGCAGGCAGTAGCAGGCTTTCCATGTTAATGCCTCTGGGCTTGGACAATAACAACGGCCTCATTAATGTATTACAGCCCCGGATTCTCCACACTCCTAACGGTCAACAGGCATCTCCAGCTGGGCTCATCATCATGCACTCAGCACATTGTGGATGTATACGACCGCACTGGTTATTTGACTTACTGTATAGATGAGTTCACTCTAAGCTCTGTATTTTATGGATGTTATTTATTATTCTGCATCTTATGTATGTGGATGCATATATAGTGCCTTACTCAGAACCCTTATAATTTGTTTTTGTTATCAATTTACACACATTGCCTTATAATGATAAAGCAAAATCATGTTTTTAGTAAATGCTTTCCAATTTAATTAAAATGGAATTGCTTATTGGCTTATGGCTTATTATTATTGTGTTCAGACCCTTTATTCAGTGTTTTGTACAACCATCTTTAAGAGTGATCACAGTTTTGAGTTTCCTTGGGCTTGGGTTTACAAACCTGGATAATAGTGGTTTGCTAGATTAGATGGGGAGAGTTTGGAAATGGCAATCTTTCAATTTCCATATACATGTTCAATGGGGCAGCATTGGCTGGGCCACTTAAGGACAATCACAGACTTGTCATGAAGCCATCCCAGTGTTGTTTTGGCTGTGTGATACAGGTTGTTGTTGTGCTGCAGTCTGACCTCCTGTGTGTTCGGGATCAGGTTTTCTACAAGGACCTCTGTGTTTCGCTCCATTCATCCTTCCCTCAATCCTACCCAGTCGCCCAGTCTCTGCTGCTAAGAAGCATCCCCATAACATGAAACTCCAACCACCATGCTTCACTGCAGGGATGTTAGCCAGATGATAAGCGTTAACTTGTTTTTTCCAGATTTAGTAATAAAAGTTTGCTTTTGGTTTTATCAAACCAGACAATGTTGTTCCTCATGTTCTCAGGTGGTATGTCATATGCATTTTCCTCATGCTTCCAACTAGCCACTCTACTGAAAATGGCTTGTTGATAAAGCATTGCAGAGATGGCTGTCCTTCTGGCAGGTTCTCCTACAGAGAAACACGGAAGCTCGGTTAGTTGGGCGATTGAGTTGTTGGTCACCTTCCTTGGTAGTTGGGTTTACAAAGCTTCTTAATCATTCCAAATGATGGAGCCTAAGGTGCCATTCTGAACATTCATTGCTTTATCAATTTTCTTTTAACCTCCAGAATCTATGTATTTTTCACAATTCTACCTTGGAGGATTATGAATAGACGTCATCATGGCTTGGTTTCTGCTCAGACATGTTTGAAGTGTATAACAACAAAATGCAGAAAAAGTAGGTTGGAATTAATTCTGAAGGCACCGGTCATATGTATTGTATTTATGTTGGCATGCATGCACTCACACACATATGTCTGTATGCTACCTGTCCAGTGATAATGTGTGGCCAACTGTCAGGCCATCTGCTATGTTACATTCTCAGTCGCTAGATTTATAGGGAGATACAATCGATATTATTCTCTATGTGCTGTACGTAAAAACAGGGCAGGGCTACAGTTCGGTTGTAAAGGAAAATGACCCATTTTCAGTTTTGTGAAAGAATGCAAATGCTAAAAGCTAAAGCTGCTCGCAAAAAACTGCCTTGAACGAAAGTGTTTTCGCTACAACCATTTTCCTCGCGGGGTTGCGGTGTAGGAGTAGTTTATTTTCTCTACCTGCTGCCTGCGCCGTGACGTGAATTCCAAATCGAGGTTCGCCATCTCATTTCCAGCCTTCACTGATTCGCTGTAATTAGGTGTAATTGTGTCACCCCCCCCACCCCCCCCCAGGCCAGTTGAACCAGAGGCACTGGGGTAAGAAGTATCCATCGTGTAACAGTGTCCGCCAGTCCCCCATCGACATTGATGAGACGTTCACCCAGGTCAGGATGGAGTACCGGGGCCTAACGCTGGAGGGCTGGGAGAAGATGACCCCTCGGACCACCTCAGTCAACAACAACGGCAACACGGGTACGTCACAGCTAAAGCGCTGGCAGGGGACACGTTGGGAGCCATTGGTAGCACCAGCACATTGAAGGTGGAATATCAATCCTGAAGCGGAGAGAGAGGTCTCAACATCTCAGTCGATATGGGTCGATTAAGAGAGAGAAAGAAGGGAACCACAGGGAGAGACAAAGAGAAACAGAAACTGACAGACTGTCAGAGAGAGGGAGTGGGGGAGAGAGGGAGGGAGGAGAAAGAGGGAGAGAGGGGAGAGAGGGAGAGAGGGGGAGAGAGAGGGAAAGAGGGAGAGAGGGAGAGAGGGGAGAGAGGGGAGAGAGGGAGAGAGGGGGAGAGAGAGGGAAAGAGGGTGAGAGGGGAGAGAGGGAGAGAGGGGGAGAGAGAGGGAAAGAGGGTGAGAGGGGAGAGAGGGAGAGAGGGGGAGAGAGGGAGGGAGGGAGAGAGAGAGAGGGGGAGAGAGGGAGAGGGGAAAACGGTCTGCTCACTCTTGGAAATCACTCTAGGATATCATCTCTCCATCAAGCCTTATGTAAACGTGGCTGGCTGGGTGTACATCAGCATTCCAACACGCTGACGGTAAAGCGATGGGCGAAAAAAAGATCTCTTTGAGATGACTCCGATGTCATCCATGGCGTGTGAACCAGGGATAAAGCCAGGGAGTGTTACAGAGAACCAGTGTCTGGTTCTTTTCCGAAGACATTGCGCTTCTATTGCAGCCACATGTAACATCATGTTGAACATGTTCTGTATTTGAATTGATAACAAAGGGACTAATCCCGCACCTGTGTTAACTCTGCAGAAGGAGAGTGGGACAAAACGAGAAGATTTTGAAATGGAACGCCTCGCAAACGGTCTCTGCCTGCAACTGTTACAGTCTTTTAAATGACAACACAATGTGTGCTATTCTGCCACACGCCCATAATAAACAGCATGTCTGAGCACATCGCTGGTGGGTCTTTTGCCTCGGGGACGCGGCTTTAGAAAGCTGGCCGCGATAGATTGGACAGGTAGGGAACACGGCTGTGTGTGTGCTCGGGCTTATGTGTGTGTGTTCCAGTGGTGCTTGACCTGGACGGGGAATATTACGTGAGCGGAGGAGCTCTGAGCGCCAGGTTCAGGGTGGGGCGGATGGTGTTCCACTGGGGCCACTGCAACGCCTCCTCGGACGGATCGGAACACAGCCTCAACGGCCTCAAGTTCCCCTTGGAGGTAACACATCCACCGACCACCCAATCAATTACACAGACAATAAACAAACCAACCAATCAATCAGTTCAACTAAATGTAGGCAGTTACTACCGTAAGTCGCTCCGGGAACCTGGTCAATGAATGTAGAGTAACTGAATCAGTAAATCAGGTGAATGAATCAACCAGCGGGGAATCAATAATAACAGCAAAAACACTGCAAACATTGCCACACTGCCACAGTGTGATATTGAAATACCGCAACGGATATCTATTTTCTCATTGGCTGTTTCGCAGATGCAGATCTATTGCTACGAATCCGACATGTACCAGTCTATAGATGACGCCCTGAAGGACGGAGGGAGGGTCGCAGCGCTGGCCGTCCTGTTTCAGGTGTGGCTCTGTTCCAATATTCCAAGCACAGTAAATGTCACATTAGCATGTCAAGACGTCCCTATGTTCTCGGTTCCACAGACCAGCCTCGATGACAACATCAACTACAACAACATCATCGAAGGGATCAACAGCGTCAGCAGATTCGGTATGCAACCAGCCATCGCTCATTCAACGAACCATATATTTGTACAATCCTTTATTGCCATTTATTTATATATTCTTTGGCTTTCGGAGACCCTGCGACATACGTAATAGATTGCATAATGAAAGAACTAACAAACGAAATCTCCAAAAAACTGGAGGTTTTCAGTTAAGATACATCTCTAAAAGTGCGTATTAAGTAGGTCCACATGAAGGCGGTTACATCCGCCAGTCCCGTGCCATAACCTTCCACCCTTCCATATTCAGGCAAGACTGGGAGTGTGAAGCCCTTCTCTCTCCTGACCTTGCTGCCTAACTCCACGGAACACTACTATGCATACAATGGCTCCCTCACCACCCCGCCCTGCTCCGAAACGGTGGAGTGGATCGTCTTCAAACTCTCCGTACCCATCTCCGAGCCGCAGGTGAGTGACACACACGCGAACATGTGCACTCATACAGGCACACACACATTCCAAATAGACCAGTTGTGTTCATTTCCTTTTCTAATGAATCCATCTCCATTAGCATACTTTGCCGATGCCACAACAGTGGTTGACCTGATCTTTACTGCCAACGAGTCAGCCATCAGGGAGAAGGTTACAGCCTGATGAGAGGGCAGAAAGAGCATGTTCACGTAGTCAGTTGTCACGTAGTCCGGAGGCAGAATCATCAGATGTTACGGCAACTGCAACTCCCCACCTGCGATTTGGGCAGAATAACTAGACAGTGTGAGTGAGTGTGTGTGATTTATTAACATGCTAAGAACTGAATACCCAAAAAAGGAGAGTGAAGTGAGTATTATTTTACAGAGAGGAAAAAGTATGGTTTAGTGGGGTTATTTTTTACGTTTTTTGGGGTTTCATGGGAATAACTCCCCACAAGGAAATATATTTCTAAATGTGTGTGTGTGGGCGTGTGTGGGCGACATGTCGAGGTGTGACATGGGCATAAATACTTTGTGGGCAAATACTGTAGCTCAGCTTCTTAAAATCTTTCCACATATAGTACAGGACTAACACTCACAAACTCTGCCAACTCCCATGACAAGCATTTAAAACCTCCATCCTCAGACCTAACACACACACGCTCACTTTGATAGAAGGTTAAGTGCATTATTCGCACACACACACACACACACAAACACACACATCATCAATATTTCACAGCAGCAGCAGCAGTTGGAGCAGGAAGACCCCACAGAGATAACTCCCCCCTCAACAAGGAGAGACCTTTCCACCAGACATCCATGTATGGCTTCAGAAATCTCAGTTTAACCCTGCCTGGAGGCACACTGCTTCAGTAACCCCACCCAGCGCCTCTGCCTGCCTCGTTTATCCTCCATCAACCGCTTTAAAGCACCACGTACTTTTCTATTCTCACTGTTTTAAAGTGAAATGGCGTTGCAGCAGAAGAGCCCCAATGACTCTCTTCAACCACAAGCTGACACTCCCTCCATTCCGGTCCCTTCTCTCCTCTCCTCCTCCTCTCTCACTGGCTCTCTCTCTCTGTCCCCTGTGTCCTGTGGTCTCGCTCGGCCTCAGCTGGAGGTGTTCTGCGAGGTGATGACCATGCAGCAGGCGGGCTACGTGATGCTGATGGACTACCTGCAGAACAACTACCGTGAGCGGCAGCAGTTCATGGGCCAGGTGTTCTCCTCCTACACCGGCACCGAGGAGATCCACGCTCCCAGTACGTATCGGCACCGCCGACCGCCCGCGTCCGAACCGCCACGTTTCACGCCAGCCGTAACAGTAACCCCGGGTGTAACCTTTCTCCGCCCAGCGGCCAGGGAGGTTCTGACTTCTAGTACGTACCCTAATGTCAGTACCGAAACCAATCCCAGTCCCACTTTAGTCCCCTGCTAACTCCAAAATCCCGTAACCCATTTGGATTTAGACCTGACTCCCGAGGTCCAATGAGTTCTGTTCAGAACCCTCACTGCCCCCTCTTTCCGCCTCAAAAATAAGCTCTCAGCGTTGCTAGGAAACCTGACTTTGTAGTACCCCGTCTCTCAGTTCAGCAATTACTCTGATAGTTTTTGACATTGGAATTTCAAATACATTCGCAGAAATCATACATGTGAATTACGTAGATATATATCCCCTCTATCTCGCTTCCCAATCTTCTTCCAATCTCTCTTCAATTTCCTCTTCCTTTCCCTTAAATGTCCTATATTTTCCTATCCCAATGATACTAGGAAATAGCACCGCATGTGTTCCTTCACACAGGGTAAAAACAATATTTACAGCTGCACAGAAAAAGATATTAACAGAGGTTGACGTCAAATTGAAACTATGTTTTAATACAACCACCCCATTTTGGGGGATTTCTCCAGTGTGCAGCTCGGAACCTCAGAACATACAGGCGGACGCCCAAAACGACACAACCATCACGGTGTCATGGGAGCGCCCCCGTGTGGTCTACGACACCACCATCGACTGGTACTCCGTCACCTACCAGCGGCTGCAGGGCCAGAACCAGCCCAAACATGAGTATCGTACAGATGGAGACCAGGACGTGGTAATTCAACCTTTTCTAAACCTACTGTAGGTGTTTACTCAGTTATGGGCTCATTCCCATGTAGACCTCACTTCCGGCTTGCCTCTGAAGCTGGGCAGGGGGGTTATGGAACAGAATGTGTGGGCTGGCTTAATTTAGTTATTCAAAGATCAGTCAACATTGGGTTAAACGGGCGATACCTGACGGTCAGTGATTTTGACAGTCAGTTGTCGGATTTCTTTTGGTTTACCATTGAAACTGACCAGGGTATCGAGAGGTGAGGAGCCAAAAGCAGAAGGTGCTTTATTAAATAGAAAACCATGAGGATGGGCTGGAATGGGGTCACTACAGGAATGACTCAGTGTCGTGACTTAAACAAAGTAATAAACCACTAAGAGACACAAAGACCTGACACGAACAGGGAACACAAAAAAATAAGACAATCTAAAAGTACACAGGAACTTAAGCAACACAATACATAACATAGAGAACACGAATGGCAAGAAAACAGGACAGAGATACATAGTCAACCACACTACAAAACTTAACTGTGATTGCCTGACAGATTGAAAACTTGATTGACATATTATTGACCAATCACATTCTCTCAGGGGGCCTTAATCCCCAGTCTCCTGTCCAATAGCAGCTATGTGGTTCAAGTAGTGGCTGTCTGCACAAACGGCCTGACTGGACGCTGGAGTGACCAGATCATAGTGGACATGCCCCAGGAGGACCCAGGTGAGACCAGCTAGAATATTGGCACTCACATCCAGATACTCCAACTTTATGCTTTTCTTATGGGGTCCACTTAATTCAAAATAAAGTATTATAAAGTAAAATAAATTATTTGTCATGTAGTATTTAACTAAATGGAAATAAAAGTCATAGAATAATGAATATTGTAAATTTTCTGTTAATGGGAGTTAAGTAAATCATTATTAAAAGTGCATTAAATCCAAAATGTATATATTGAAATTAAAAAGAAATATGAAAAGAAAATAAATTAATGTTTGAATGACTAATAGAAACACCTGATTATATTTATATGCTTTTAATGTTATGTAATGCTGACTTTTGAATCAAGAATCTTTCAATAAATCAAAGACTGCTCAGAGACTTGGATTTGGGTCCAGTTTGAATATGTACTTCCAAGAGTTAACGGTTAAAAGACTTTATGATAAATTTTTATAATAACTGTTGTCTAACATACTCCAATAGGTTTTAAAGGAGAACCTTTCTTCTTACAGGATGGGACCTGAGTTTCATGTAGAACACTTTTTTTGTTCTACATAGAACTCAGCGGAAATTAGGAACTAAAAAGTTCTACATGGACACAAATAGTTCAGCCTGGAAAACAGGTTCTACTAAATTCACAAATGTATACCCTTTTCTTCAGAGGCAGAGTCCGATCCAGACACTGAACCGGTGGATATATTGAAACCCAGGGAACCATTGGAACACTTGGATACATTAGAACCATTAGATCAGAACCGAATAGAAGACAGCAGAACCAGAGAGAACTGGCAGCAGATTCTCCCTGACCAGCCCTCCTCCACTGCTGCCTCCCAGATGAGCTCACAGCCGGTACCGCCAAGGATCAGAGTTGACCAGAACCAGATTTACCAGAACCAAGATGTCCCGTCCAAGGTGGGCCAGACCAAAGACGAGCAGATCAGGAAGGTCAAGAAGGAGCAACGTTTCCCTCCACACCGCCCTTTCACCAGCGCTTCCTCCAACGCTAAGAGCGCCACCTGGGTCACCATGGCCACTGACCACCCGGGCTTCCTGATTCCTGTTGCCCGGGTGACCAGCTCGTCGTCACTTGTCCGGCGAATCACAGAGGAGGCCTCGTTGTCGTTGTCGCCGGGGACGAGCCGGAACCCAAACCGGGGATTCACAGAAGAAAAGCCTGCCGATTCCAGTGTTTTACCAGAAGAGGGGGGTGTGTACACCCCATCGGTCGAAACCCTGGTTGTCACTGACGTATACTACGAGGATGTTGTCAACGACACCGCCACTGAATTTGCAACGCCGCAGCTGAAAACAACACACAGAAAAACACCATCCCTGGATAACAACATTGTGAACCTTAGTCCCAAAGTCATGAAAGGACAGGACAGGGGCTTGGTTTTAACCACCAGGCTTTCAGATAAAACCGGTTCGACATCCACCTCGCTACCGCAGACCATGCTGTCGATAACATCAACACCCTCCGTGCCATGGATCAGATCGAGAACTTCAACTCCCAGCAACACCATCTCCACAGCTCATGGTTCCTCCACGTCAGGACTCATCAAAACTCTACAGCACACCACCCTGCCCATGTTCACTGGTAGGAACCAAATGCAGACTGTGCAACCTTGTACGACTGACCGGTATGACAACCCTGTATGAAAGCCCTGTATGAAAGCCCTGTATGACAGCCCTGTATGACAACCCTGTATGACAGCCCTGTATGACAACCCTGTATGAAATCCCTGTATGACACCCCTGTACAACAACCCTGTATGACAGCCCTATATGACAGACCTGGATGACGACCCTGTATGACAGCCCTATATGACAGACCTGGATGACAAAATGTATGCATGCTGTCAATACGAGTGGTTATTAATTACCTTGTTATTCCTTACCCATTACATATTCCTTTTATGGCTTATGAATTACTCAATAATTTCATGCCTTATCGATTGCAAATTACTTTTATGCCTTATCAATTACGCATTACTTTTATGCCATGTCAATAACACATTACTTTCATGCCAGGTTAAATACACAATTATACATTCACTTTAATAACTTATCTATTATGCGCTATTTTATGGCAAATCAATTACACGTGATCATTAATCCTTTATCTATCCTCCTGTTTTCCAAGCTTGCTATAGTCCCCTCTTACAGCGTTTGCTTATGTGGTAGCAATGTGATGGCCTGGTGACTGTTATGCAACTGCTATGTGTTGCCAGTATGATGGTTGTGTGGAATCTGTATGCATTCAATATATGTAACAGTTATTTAATCAGGTAAGTCACACTTTTTTAATAACAAGTAAAGAGAACATAAATCTGATAGAAAAAAAATATTAAATGACACTAAATTCAGTGGAACAGCTGTATAGATTGAATTAACTAAAACCTACTCTAGACCAATTATTTGATGTAGTTATCAGCAGTTAAGAAATGCCTCCTCCAAAATCAAACAGCTGCTACGCACATTGCGTTGTCCAATGGAACCATCCAAGCCTGATGAAGTTCAATTCTCAATGGCTGACAGGCATGTTCATTTGGTTTTGCGAGAACATTTTTTTGAAGAAACAAAATGTGACAGACACACAACAATGATGGCGCGGCAGGGCGAGGCTTGTAGAGTATCTGCGTTGTTTTACTAGCAGATGTTAGAGAAGGGGTTTACTTAAAAGTGACTTACCAATTGGTTGGTACTAATGAGTCTGCTGTTGTGTGGGAATGGAGTGTCAAGACCTGAATGATATACAAAGCTGTTGGCAGAGTAGTGATTTACAAGAATTATGGGTACACGTAATCAACACATATAACACCAAGTCAATTATAATTCCGGGATATCAATCTGTCCAGTTAGGAAGCATGAGTGATTGTGAAACAATGTCACCTGTTTTGGTGCAAATGAAAGTGACAACAGGTGTACTGGAGAGGGAACAGCAAGTCAACCCCCAAAATAGGAATGGTTTAGCAGCATGGAGGAGATACCAGGAGACGGGCCGTTACACAAGGAGAGCTGGACAGGGCCGTGGAAGGGCATCAACCCAGCAGCAGGACCGATATCTGCTCCTTTGGACCGGTATCTGTTCCTTTGTGCGAGGAACAGGAGGACTATTTTTGAGCATTGTACATCTAGCTTATGATCTTAGTGGCGTTGCCATAGCCATGGATTGGCAGGAAGGTTATACTTGCAAGTTTGTAGTGAGCCGCATGGGTAAGGATGTGGAACAAGAAACCAATTCTGTTTGTGAGCGGTCAAGCAATTCTGTTTGTGAGCGGTCAAGCAGAATACAAAGAGACTCATAGGTACTGACTTTTGGTATTAAAGTCAGCATGTTAAATGTTTGTTAAGGTGTTTAGTAGACAGCACAGTATTCAGTGAGTTACATGCAAGATCAAATCATCGACATGAAGTTGGATACAAATGTTTCTGGTAACAAGCACAACATTAATAATATACGCAAGGCCCGCTGAAGCAGAAACTATTTTCAATGAAGGCTAGAAACTCCTCTGGGAACCCCAGGTTGTGGAGTCGGATGTGATGTTTGCACAATGCTTTTATGGGGATTGTATGGTGGTTGTGTGGTGGTTGTGTGGTGGATATGTGATCCTGTACCTCAGTCTCCATCAACTGCTTTGCTGTTGACTAACAGTGTTATGAACGCTTACACCTACAGTGGTGGTAGGGGCGGTTGGTGCTCAACTGGGTGGTGGAGGTGATGAAGGCATTGGGCTGTACGGGTCCAGCTGTCTGTGTTTCTTTATTGAAGTCCTGTCCATCAGGGGATTTCATAAAATACTATATAATATTTGTATGTAAAAGATACAATCGCCGTATACATGAAATAAATTGTCTTTAACTGGCAGGCAACTTGCTTTTGACTAAAATAAGAAAAGTTCAATATAAAAAGAATTCAAATCTTCGAGGTCTACGGCTTCAGAACTACGGAGTTCTGAAAAGCAACCCTCAGGCTAAAATGGTCTTTGGTGATCTATGCTTCTATTCTGGGGACTTACTGTTTACAACTTTTCTCACAGCCTTTGGATATCCAGTGATTCTATCTGGGACACACTTAATAACTTAATTCTTCTACCAGAATGATTCCTCTGACAGTTTTATTCCTTCTCTTGATTCATACGAATTACACATCTTGTGTCTTTTCTGGGATCATTGTGTCTTTCCGGGGATTATTAACCACCTTTGCAGAACTTGCTGTAGTTTTTAACTCCACTTTGCCCTCTGGTGGCTGCTGTGTATAACAACTTAGACTGTGCTGGTTTACGCGCTTCAATTTCCAGACGTCATGCTTACAGAGTCTCTTCATTTAGTATTCGCTCTGGTGTTTGTTGTCTGACTCAGTATGACCAAACTGGTCTTTCTGTTCCAGCCGGCTCCAGCCTAAGCATATCAGGCTCTGAGAAGGACCCTTGGGTTCAGTCAGTAGAACATCTCAACTTCCCAGCCTCACATTCCTCTGTCTCCCAACCTGAAGAGGATTCTGGCGCACTGCCATCTACACCCTCAAGGCACAACACCACCCTTCACACTTCTCTCCGCCATTCTGATAAGACGACGACCGTCAACCACTCAGGAAAAGACACAACATTCTCCCCGCACGTCTCCCTTTCTGAAGACGGTGTCGGTGCCATGACCTCGGAGGTCATACAGACAGACATAAACGGGTCAGGCTCTGCTGTCTACGGGGAATGGGTCGGCGTCGGTCAGAGTTGGCAGGGACGGGTGATACCCTACCTCGGGACTCACCCACCTTTCATGCCACTGGCCTCAACCCAAGACCCTACCGAGGTGTCAGAGAGCAGCGAGGAATTCGAGGGGTCAGAGACCTACATTCGGACTGTTAGTGGAGGGTCCAAGGCAGGCAGAGCTGAGACCCAGTGGTCAGGAGGCCTGGGACGGCTAGTTGGTCTGGAGATGGAGATGTCCCCGTAGACCTGTCAGACGCTGGTAACTCTTGTGCAGAGCGGCGAGTCCCCCGTTATGAAGCATCATTTCCGTGTCTTTGTAGACATAAGGGCAGGGGAGGAGCCTAGTAAAGGTACCACCCACTCAGAACACTCCATTTACAGTGTCAGATTAGGTGCTGTAGTCTGAGGTCACATGTGATTAAGGGACATTCAATGTGTATGGGTCCTACTAAAAGAAATGTACGCGTTATAAATAATTGATTATTATTAATAAATGGGTATGTGTGTATATATATATAAATAATTGGCTTACTATACATACACATGCATAGGCAGTTTGTGCTTTATTGACAGGGGAGAGAGTACACTTGAATATCAGTAGGTCCAGTCAAACCCTTGGTGATGCAGTGCCTTAGAACACCCGCCCATTTTAAGCCGCATACATTAGGGCCGGGGTTCCCAAAGCAGATTAAGCCTAGTCCTAGAAATCTCCATTGAACTTGATTTTGCAGTCCAGGAATGTCCTTAATCGGTGATGGCAAAATGAAATTAAAGATTGTTTTGTAATCCAGGCAGGGTGTGTGTTTTAATCCAGGCAGGGTGTGAGTTTTAATCCAGGCAGGGTGTGAGTTTTAATCCAGGCAGGGTGTGAGTTTTAATCCAGGCAGGGTGTGAGTTTTAATCCAGGCAGGGTGTCAGTTTTAATCCAGGCAGGGTGTGTGTTTTAATCCAGGCAGGGTGTGAGTTTTAATCCAGGCAGGGTGTGAGTTTTAATCCAGGCAGGGTGTGAGTTTTGAACCCATTGTTGCTCCCCTCTCCCAGAGGCCGTGAACAGCAGCCATGAGTCCAGGGTCGGGATGGTGGGCAGCATGGCTGAGAGGGAGAAGAGGACCGTGGTTCCCCTGGTCGTGGTGTCCACTCTCACCATCATCTGTCTCCTGGTACTGGTGGCCATCCTCATCTACTGGAGGTAAAATTAGCACACACGGGGAATGTATGTTCCTGGATGCCTTCCCGCCGTGGGGGAGAGGGGCAATTGATCATCACCATCCAGATTTCAGGGCTTTTCCAGTTATCCCCTAGCAAGTCCTTGTGGTGGCTGGAGCGTCTGTCACTTGAGGAAAGTGGAAAACGCATTCCCTACGACTCATAGGAATTCTGGCGAATACTTACTGGTTGAGCAAGCAGAGTGCCAAGAAGAAATAGCACGGCATCTCAACCTCCACAGTCCCTAATTTATAACAGATACAAGGTGCCTGTCAACCATGACGATGAGGAACAACCTTGAGCATGGACGGAAAGACACGGGAGGGGATGTGGCTGAAATCACGTCTATAGTGATAAGCCAGGGACCTTATTGTTTATTGGAAGGCACAACGTTTGGTAGAAAGCAGGGAAAAAGGTATCCAAAATATACATTAGAAACAGAAATGTAGTACAACAAGAAGGACTTCTTGCCTTGTTGAATTGGAAGCCTTGTACCTCCATTGATAAAAAGTCTATCTGCAACACTCCACAGAAACTGCTTCCAGGCAACTCAATTCTATGCTGAAGACGCGACTTCACCCAAAGTTATCTCTGCGCCGTCTACACCTCTTCTGCTAGCTACAGGTAACAGAAATACACACACCAACACGGACCCACACACACAGTTTGGCACTTTCATTCCGGTTTGTGTTTGCAGAGGAGCACGAGGCCATCCCTGTAAAGCAGTTCGTAAAGCACGTGGCAGAGCTCCACCAGACAAATACCTTCTCCAAGGAGTTTGAGGTGAGAACAAAGGAGATATTATCCTCATCCCAGTTCCCACCCTTAATGCTTCCCAGCTCTATAAACAAGACACCGATGGTTGACCCTAGTAAAAGCCCAGGGGGGGTCCGCTATAGGGTGGACCAGCTGTCAGGGGCGGAGGGCTGCCTTGTCTTGTCATCCTCTAGTGCAGTGTTTCTCACCCCTGCTCCTGGGCTACCCCCTGTCCTGAATGGTTTAGATCTCTCCCTGCCCTAACATACCTGATGTAGCTCATGAAGGAGACCATAACGAGCTGATCATTTGAATCAGGTGTGACAGAGCAGGGAGAGATCTAAACCATCCAGGGCAGGGGGGTGCCCAGGAGCAGGGAGGAGAAACACTGCTCTAGTGACCGCTTGTGGTAGGTCAGGCCCTTCTAAACAGGAATAGTGGTTTGGGGCTGCATGTGTACCAGCAAACACGTCCCGGTTGTGATGGCAACATGCAGAATGACTTGGCAACATGTGCTTCAAACAAAAACATGTTTCTGAGCTTTGACACTACTGCACCCACAATTTGGTCATCCAAAATCCCCCAAATGTCATAAATCCCAAAATATGTAAAAGGGATATGTCATGAATATCAAAAAGATGTTCTGTTTGTCTGAAAATGATTTTGCACCCAGCACATCGAGTCTTTAAGTTGTAGGTGTCAGCTTTTCCACATTCCCATCAACCTCTATACATCGTGATCGTGGGTTATCTCGGTGAGGGGCGGTCAAACTCCGTACACAGCAATGGATACACAGAGCTTGGTAAACATTTCAAACTTGACCTACACGTTCACCACGCCCATTCCAAGCCAACGCTGTTCAAAACACTCTCACGCACTGTTGCTTTGGCGTCAACATGGAGGACGTTTCGCTGCGCTCGTCGTATCGATGGCTAACCTAGTTATCGCGCATGACCTTCTCCAGGCACATTCAAGCTCGTCGGACCCCATATCTGTGTACTCTGCCCATTGTGTGTCGAGGAACCCTCATTCCCCACCCTCCCATTCTCACCCCCTCCTCTCCTCCACCCTCCCATTCTCACCCCCCTCCTCTCCTCCCTCCCATTAGATTGTGACAGAGTGCTACGAGGTAAGACTCCCTTTGTCTTAGATTAGATGGGTCAGCCGGTGGCGGAGGTGTGATCTTCTGATTCATCAGGACGCACCGAAAGAATCAGGAGGAGATTCAGTGAATCCCTTTCGTTTTTTTTTTACACAGATCATATCTCTGAGAAGCCGTGCTTCATCAGTGTGTTCGGCCTTGTCGTGTTCCGCATGCATTCTACTTTATATTTGAGTTGAGCTGTGACCGAGCGCAATTGTGTGTTTCTCTTCCAGGAGATCCAGGCGTGCTCGGTGGAGATGGCTATCACCTCTGACAGCTCCAACCACCCAGACAACAAGAACAAGAACAGATACATCAACATCCTGGCCTGTACGTCTCTCTAACACACACACACCTGGCACCACTATTAACCAACACAATGCATATCCTATCAACCCTAAATCCCACACTCACGCGTTCATATTTATGTCACAAATACTATGCATTGAACCACCTTCTCTGTTCAAGATGACCACAGCCGAGTCAAATTGCTGGAAGAGGGAAAAGGTGGCGACTACATCAACGCTAACTTTGTTGACGTGGGTATCCTTCTCTCGTGATAATTTCTATCATTCGTATCCATCAAATGCAGTAAAGGATTAGTGGGTAGAGAGGTTAAGACATCGCAATCAGGACTAGCGGAAGTGGAAAACGTCGACTGGAACATTTATTGATGTGCTTCTGGAATAACCGGTGCGTGATGGTTTGTGCCTGTGTGTTTTCTGGTCTCGGTCAGGGCTATGAGCGGTCGAGGGCCTACATCGCTGCCCAGGGGCCCATGAAGTCGGGGACCGAGGATTTCTGGCGAATGGTTTGGCAGGAGAACGTCGGCGTCATAGTCATGATCACTAACTTGTTGGAGAAGGGACGGGTCAGTCAGGCACACCGGGCAAAACTGCGTTAACACTTTTCACCCTGCTGTCCCGTTGGAAGCCTGTAACTGTAAAGACCTGAGGAGTGGTGCAGCTAAAATGTAGCCACTCTGAAATGCATTGACAGAGCTATGGATTTTAATGAGGGGTGAAAATGAAAGATAGATGCTGACTGTTTGGACCCTTGTGTAACTGAGGCTCTCTTCCCCGGTTATATCAGAGGAAATGCGATCAGTACTGGCCAATGGAGAACCAGGAGGAATACGGTCATTTCCTGGTCATCCTGAAGGAGACCAAAGCCTTGGCCTACTACACCATGAGGACCTTTACCCTCAGAGACACCTCACAAAAGGTATCCTCCAGGACACAACGACATTCTGTACACATATGTTTACATCTCTGACTGCAACTGTTTCTGACCTTAAGTTGTACCTGCAGGCGTCTCAGAGGGGGCAATGTGTTGAGAGGACAGTGGTCCAGTACCACTACACCCAGTGGCCAGATATGGGCGTGCCCGAATACACCCTGCCGGTTCTCTCCTTCGTACGGGCCTCCTCCCGGGCCAGAACTCAGGACATGGGGCCCGTCCTCGTACACTGCAGGTGGGCTGGCTGTAGGTGGGGAGAAGGAGGGGGTTGGTTACAATCAGGGTGTAGCAATAGGTAACTTGCTGCAAAACCACCTGACTACTTTGCCGACAACCCTGTTTTTTGCACATTTATCTAAATAAATATGGTAGCCACTTTTTCTTGTTTTTGTAAACTTGAGAGATCCTGCATAGTTTCTGAGGCCCAAGAACTAACCACTGTGAAACAACCTAAAACATTCATTAAAATCTAGTCAAGAAGAATAATGTAAAAGTGACATATAGCAACATTCATAAAATATTGCCCAGGACAGTTTTATAATCTCTGGCCCAGGTCACTGAGGCAGATGAAACATGTATTTTTATTCAGGAAATGTGTTTCTAAAATGATATGGGTGTGTGTGTAGTGCTGGTGTGGGGAGAACGGGGACCTACATCGTTCTGGACAGTATGTTGCATCAGATCCAGGACCAAGGCACTGTCAACATTGTGGGCTTTCTCAAACACGTCCGAACGCAGAGGAACTTCCTGGTTCAGACTGAGGTCAGAATGCACTCGCGCACATGTACATACACAGCTCTGCTGAATAGGCAAACACCTGCGGCAAGGAGAAAGTGGCTAGATAGTGAAATGGAACTGTGTCCATCCCAGCTTTACGACTATGATCATCATCATCATCTCTTTGTTAAACGTCTCTCTGGTTTTTAGGAGCAGTACGTATTCATCCACGATGCCCTGGTGGAGGCCATTGTCAGTAGGGACACGCTGGTGACCGCCAACCAAGTCCACTCCTACGTCTCGGACCTGCTGACTCCCGGGCCCTCTGGCCGGACGAGAATGGAAAGACAGTACAAGGTCAGAACGCACACACGATGTTGGCCATAATCAACTCCTTCAACCTATTTCCTTATTTAAGTGGGGCCGACTCGAACAGTGAGAGAATGCATTCTCCGTGATTTTTTCCTCGATCTCATTTCTAAACTATCATAAATTCATGGGTGAAAGCTAGTTAGCGGCATATACAACTTTTTAGCTGTACCTTTTCAGGGTGACCGTAATGTGTGCTGTTGTGTGTTTAGCTGGTGAGTCAACGAAGAGCCAGACCAGCTGACTATGCTGCTGCCCTTAAAGAAGGAAACGCAGACAAGAACAAGACTGCTTCTCTTATGCCCGGTACGTTGAAGCGTGTTCAGGCCTAACTGGCTAAACTGAAACACCACGAGGTGCCCTTATTCTGCCTCTTCACTGTGTCTCTGCGTAAAGCTTGACAGGTCGCTAACAACTGCCTTTAAACTTTCTGTTTTCACACAATCTTGATAGTTACTAAAAAGAGGGAGTAGAAATCTAAGGAAAATCTATTTATTTCTAATCAGAATTTACTTGATTTGTATATTCCACTGTCCTTGAGTCTGAGGGGTCACAACCAGAGGACCAGCTGCTTGTTCAATCAGTTGTTTGTTTAACAACAATTGAGGATGAATGTCTTGCTGAGGGGGCAGACACTGTTAACACTAGGCTACAGGCGACCCAAACTCCTGAACCACTCTAGAATAAGCAGCCATGCAGTAAGCATCGATACACAGTTATATGCAGTGGGACTGACACGGCTTTGTTGTGTCTATTGCAGTGGAGAGATCCAGAGTCTGCTTGTCTTGTCCGACGGAAGGAGACGTTTCGGATTACATCAACGCTTCCTATATCATGGTAAGTTGGACCCGGTTCATTCCGGAACCTCCTAGTTGGTTAATTTACAAAATAAAATAAAACTCACAGTAGAAACACTACTTGATACAACACACAACTTGGTACAAACAGCATGGATACCTCATGTACCAAGGCCCATCAAGTCGCTGCAGATACACAATGTTCAGTTGCCGGGCTGTGTGCTTTTTTAAGGGTTACATCAAAAGCCGGGAGTTCATCATCACCCAGTCTCCTATGCCCTCCACGGTGTCTGACTTCTGGAGAATGGTCTGGGACCACAACTCCCAACTCATCGTCTCACTGCCGGACACCAACACAGCAACGGTAGGGAGGCATTTGAAATGTTCATCTCAATGTGAATGGTGGTCAATTGGTCTTTGTCAAACAATGGTTCTTCTTCCCGATTAGTTACCAAGACATTCACTAAATATTCCATGTAGAAATTGTAGAAACATTAAGTAGTGGGAGGAGTGCATATTTGAGAGTAAATTTTTTCTGAATAGTAACATTAGGTTTAAAAGAATATCTAGGCTATAATAATTTGGACTGTTAAGGGCTAACTTATTTGAATGTGTACTTCAAGCTCAACGATTTGCCTTTTTATTGGTCTGAGGTTATTTTAATCATTTTAAACAAAGAACCATTGGGAGCCAAATGAGCCACTCTTTCAGGTGAAAGCTAGCCACAAGTGGTGACTCACCCAGAAGACTCGAAATGACCCTTCCTATTGTGTAGCAAGGTAACAATCAATCACTGCCATACCTATATCACTCTGTTTTGTCCTATTAGAGTGAGGGAGAAGAGGAACGTGTCTACTGGCCCAGGAAGGATCAGCCAATCAGCTGTGAGGGTTTTACCGTTTCATTCTCTGGAGAGGACCAGATCTGCCTGGCTAACGAAGAGAGATTGATGGTTCATGACTTTTTACTGGAGGCCACACAGGTGAGGAAACAACACACACACACACACAACGCTAGGGATGCCCCGATGAGAAAATGATTGGCAGATACCAATAGCCATTATTCACAAAACACTGTCGACTAACGCCAAATGTTTTATAATTTCTCTACCCGTGTACTCTTGCATAAAAAAAAAACATATCTTGTCATGATTTCAATAAAAATCGAGTTAAATCACAAGAAAGTTTGCTGGATGTTGTTTCAGACCAAAAGGCGGTCAGAGATAACCTGCCATTTCAAAGCAGTAAAGCATATAGCGGTTATTACGCTTTTGTCATTATCAATCCAATCCTGGTTGCTGGCCAATATATCTTTTTGCATCCCTAATAAACACAGTGTCTCTTTTTTCCCCAGGATGACTATGTTCTGGAGGTCCGTCAGTACGTGTCTCCCTGTTGGCCAAACCCAGATAGCACCATCAGCAGCACCTTCCAGCTTCTAAACACCATCGCTGAGAGCCGCCGAGGAAGAGAAGGAACCACGATTGTTCATGACCGGTAAGAAAATGACAAACGACCCGGGACATTCTCTTTCAAGTCTTGGTCGATACAGGCTTTTGCAACTGGTAGACTACAAAAAATACATTTAGCATTTGATAAATGCATATTTCGTTCCTTAAGATTAAAAAAAATATATATATAATACATAGATACACAGATAGATAATAATACACGGAAATGCATGCCTACGTTTAACTGGTAAGAGTTCTGTTACATTTAATTGAAATATATACCTATTCGTACGTGGGTTCCTGAATTATCTTGACTCACTCAGTGTTTGTGTTAGTTATTTTGTGAGAGTGGGGCCTAATACCTTGGTCCTGTCTGTGCCAGGCTGGGTGGTTCAACGGCGGGTATGTTCTGTGCCCTCACCACCCTGGCACATCAGCTGGAGCAGCAGGGCTCTGTGGATGTCTACCAGGTGGCACGAATGACCAACCTCATGAGGCCGGGTGTATTTAACGACACGGTAATTACACACAAACACACCCGCACACATGTTGGTTTTACTTTCAAGGTGAGGATATATATAACCTAACCTTTATGCCTAAACCCTCGCTCCTAAAACTAACTTTTAATGACTAAAGCCAACTCAGATTCTAACACTAAACAAAACCCAACTTCGATAAATCTTCTTGTCAAAGTGATGACCGGCCAAATGTCCTCACTTTGCATGATTTTTTGCATGTTGATCCTAATACAGAAAAACACATACAGACTCGGAGTTGACACTGCAAATATAAAACGTCTCTCACTGACACACCTCCATCGTGACACCATTGTCTCCCTTCTCCTTCCAGGAGCAGTACCAGTTCCTGTACAAAGCCGTGTTGAGCCTGGTGGACAGTCAAGAGGACCAGAGGGTCCAACAGTCACCGGAGACTAACGGTTCCGTCCCCCTGCTAAGTGCCACCACTGCAGCAGAGAGCCTGGAGTCCCTCATGTAAAACACTGAGAAAGAGCGATGGCATTGAGAGAGCGCTTATAGGCGTTTTTCTATCAGGTGGATCTTGGGGGCAACTCCCATGGTCTTCAACGTTCTCGGTTGCAACGTGAACTACCTGGCGCTAGCAGAATGTGAGAAATACGCTTAGCCGGTTATATCTACAGAGATATCTGTAAGATTACGCATACAATTATCAAAATGAAACATACTTTATTTGACCACGCGTTACAAATGGCCACTAAGGGTCTAGTATTCTGTGCCTTTTGTTATTTATGTACTTTAAAACCGTTTTGATACTGTCCTGTGACTAATGCCAAATGTTCTGTACTTAAAAACAAGAGAAGGTGACCAATGTCTTGCTTAACATTTTATAATGTTTTTGAGCGTATTTGATTTAACTATCTATACAAAGATTAAAAAGTCTTATTTGTACGTAACTTCCTTAAAATTGAAAAATTCCAGTTGGCAAAAAAATATTGGGTGGATGACTTCTGTAAATACAGGCATTATACATTTAGATTAATCCGTTTTAAAAGGTGAAATTGTAAATTATCTAATTTTCTGTAAATAATAGTTGACCACTATCAAAAGGCCAAATGTATTTATACTTCTAGATTTTATATTTTACTACGAAGTTGGTTTTCTAGCCATTTACAAACAGCGTTGATAACTTAGTTTGATAATGCATATAATATTTCTTAACACAATTTGTCTTTTTTGGTATCTTGCAAAGAGGAGTTGTTTGGATTTTTTCAGAGCTGTAGTAATAAAGAAGCTGAAAACAACATTGTATGTTTAGGCTGTACTAGTCTCACTAGACTGGGTGAGTGCCACCAACACTGTGGACAGTAAAATCCTAGTTGGGCTTAGATATAAAGATACTAGAACTTCAACCAGAAGGGTAAAGATGCTGTTCAAACCTAAAACTGTTTTTTTTCCAGAAAACACTTCTTTTTACATGCCATGTCAACAAACATAGACCAGTTTAAGGTTCACACTTTTATTAAAGACTATACAACAAAAGCATTCTGTGTTTGAGTTCATGGAGGATCTTCACATTATTGATAAAGGCTGGATTTGTCATTTATTTCTGCATGAACTATGAGTATAATTACTATAATACCCACTTTAGCTATGAAAGTCCAAGTCTGAAAGCGAGTGGTTTTGATGACATTGAGCATATACAGTACATATCACTTTATTTGGGGACCCGTTTTGGCTCTACAGCGCCACTTTTACAAAGAATGCAAACAAATGAAAACTATTAGATTTCATAAAGATTGATTCAGAAATTACACTTGAATTGTAATGTAGAACTTTATATAATTGTGTTTTATATTGATGAAACAACCTAATAAAGTGTATGCAGTGCATGACCTAAAAGTGCAGTGAAAGTATGCATGCTTGTTCAATATGTGAAACAGTAAGTATACCCTGGAAAGTTTTTGTTTTCTTTATATATTTGGATACGTGGATATGTACCCTGCACTTAAAAACTCTTGACAGATACAGGCAATCTTTTTCAAATTACACTCAATGAATATACTTTGAAGTAATGTATTCATAAAAAGCAACAAGAATGCAATTTATTAGTGCAGAAAAAATAAGTTCTTCCATAGCTGGTGTTGCCGCCTTTGGCTGAACTAACTTAATGCAGCCAATTCAGACAAGGAGCCTAAAACCAAAATGTGGTTGTGGCTTCATGGTTGCCATAAGGTTTTTTTGTTTAAATATATTGTTTCATTTTCTCAGAATATGGCAGCTGACTTGCAGTCAGACCTCATCCTTCCTGAACTCCTATGTAGGCCAGGTTTGTGCCTTTTTCTTACAAATAAACATCAACATTGATTCTAGCAAGAGAGGCTTGCAGATTCCTTGATTTTACCCTGGGGTTCTTAGAGACTTTTCGGAGAATCTTTCAGTTAGCTCAAGTGCTGAATTTGGTGGGGCAACCTTGTCCTTTGGTAAATTGCTGTTGAACTAGAATTATCTCCATATGCAGATGATCTGATGGACAGTGGAATCATGTCTTTTGAATTGATCGTAAATAACTCTATAACCCTCCCCAGACTCATAGGAAACTATAATCATTCTTCTTAGGGTTCTCCACTATATCTTGTCTTGGCATGATGTGTTACCACACACCCATCAATCCAAACAAGACCAATTTTCTAATCTTTATGGAAGGCTGTACTTTTATGTAAAATGCATCCATGTTTTCGAAGCAACCTTGTGTGATTTGGTGCAATTTATCAATGAAAGTTGTTTTTTTTACCTAAAAAATCCATGTGTCCAAATATGTAAAAAAAAAAACTTTCCAGGAAGTGTTATTTTTAACATAACTGTAGATTAACATCATTAGAATAAACAAAATCCCAGAAAGCGTGACCTAATAGTGTTATAAAACAACTTGGTGAGTTACGTCAACCCACCGCTAAGATAAGCACACCTGTATGGAAACAGTCCCATTCCAAATGATTGGCACACTAGATAAGCTAGAGAAAAATAAGACTATACAATAAATAACAGTTGTCAAGTTCATCTAACAATTTCAAATACCTGAAATTTGCCATAATTCATAATCACTGTAATAGGAATTAGGTTATTTTGTGCATTTACATTCTCCTTTTCACTCCCCAAAACCCACCACAGCTACCAGCATAAGTATGGCAATGGAACAAACCCAAACCTTTAGGGCTGTAACGGTACACTAATTCATAACCGTATGGTGGCATTTCTTGACGAAAGTGGTGGCAGGTTACACCTCAGTGATGTGCAGTTTGCGAACGGTTGTTGTTGTTATTTAACTTGATGGTAGCAATTCTAGCAGATGTTTAATCGGGCCAAAACAATTAGAAAAACAATGAATGTGGCCGCAGATATGTGCCCGTACTCCGGATGAAAATAGAGTTTCAGCGCTATTTGAGCAAACTTCTGCCAGCCACTGTGCAGAACACATAGGTGGGCTACTGTTTAGCCTGTTAACAAACTGCTCAGTTCCTTAAACAACACTAGGCGTATCGCAATGACCTGGAACCAATTTAAATCAATTGAATATAATGCAGGAGAATGCTACATGGTGATGAAAAACGTACAATGGTTTTGGTTGAAATGTCTTTGCTGCCATTAGTGAGTGGACAATACAAAATATTATTTCCTGCAGTCAATATGGCTCATCTTTATAGAAGGTGCAATTAGATGTTGTGTGAGTTTTGGCACTAAAAGTGCCTAGGTGGTAGATAGAGCAAGAGTCATGTTCAAAATAACCCATCCACACAAATTAGTTAGTTTTTCTTGTACAATGAGTTCTAAATATATAGGTGTTAAGAAAAGGGGAAGCCTTTTTAATTTCCCTATATTTATTTCTGGTGGTATTCACCTCACCCTGACCTACTATACAGCACAACAGGGTTTCATCATTTTCAAGGTGAGGTATTAAACATTAAATTGGTTTGAAAAAATATATTATATCATATGGTAGGTAAGAGCAGTCAGTATAAATATACCTAAAAATGATTACAAAATTATTTATAAAGGTTGAAAGCTAAAAGGGCTGAAAAATAGATATTGCATCCAAGCAGGTTTGGTAAATACATTATACTGTATATATGTTTACTTACACAGTCCCTTACTCTGGCACCTCATCATTGTGAAGTTATAGGAAAACTAGCCGGCTCTAAAGCATGTGTATGTATTTGCGTCTGTTCGTCCCTGTACCCTTATCTCGGTTTTCTCCCTTATCCTCCCTTCTGCGTCTGCATCTTCTAGTTCCCCTGGGAACCCTGTAAGAGAGACAGAAGTAGAAAGCAGTAGTAAATGTTAACACATGCAGTTCTGAGGAAAGAAAAACAAACACGATCATTCAGAAATACCCATACTTACATGACTACAATCTGTGCCGCGCACGTTGTGAACACTGGACTTTTTCAAGCTTGTTCGAACCTATTTTTAAATTGTGTTTGTCCATTTGTTAGCACTTGCTCAATTACAGTAGTTACCTTGTTTTAACACAGAACTATTATAGAAGCCTTGCACTAGACCCAAAGCAACATTTGCTGTAATGTTATTATAGAAGCTTTGCACTAGACCCAAAGCAACATTTGCTGTCATGTTACTATAGAAGCTTTGCACTAGACCCAAAGCAACATTTGCTGTCATGTTACTATATAAGCCTTGCACTAGACCCAAAGCAACATTTGCTCTAATGTTATGTGACTAAATAAGCTTTAAAAGTGTACAAGGCTATAGACAATGATGGCATGTGTCCCTCTCCTTACAGAGTTGGTTCTCTTGCGTTTCCAGCAGTCTGGGTTGAGTCTCTTCTGTTCCTCTGCCAGAGCTTTGGCCTCCAGGGTGTACATCCTCCTCTCCTCTCCACGCATCTTTTTCCACTTCTCTCCTAGAATTACGCTAATGGCTCTAAGAGCAACAGACACAGATTACATTCACTTGTTTGAAAACCAGTGCCAGGCCTAGCCTTTTGGGAGCCCTAAGCGAAAGTTGATTTGGGGGCCCTCTCTCCCTTAATGGTATGAGGCTCACTAGCAGCCTGGTGCCCCCTGGCAGTCGGGGGGCCCTAAGCTGCTGCTTATGACTAAGGCCGGCCCTGCTGATTACTCTAATATTGATATATTTTGCACACACACACCTGTTGTCCTTCCCAGGGTACATCTGAGTGTACTCCAGCCTGAACTTCTTGGCGAATAGCATGAAAGCATTCATTGGCCGCTTGCACTTTGTGGGCGGGGCTGCTCCTGCGCCCTGCTGGCTTCTGATTGGCCTTCTGCGGCATCTGTCTCGGTCTGGGCTGACAGGGCTTGACTGGGAGGTCTTACGCTGCCGGGCCATGCTGCTCAGAACATACACGGCAGACGAGTCCAGCGGAGTAAAGTCATAGCTGAGAGACAAACCGAAATCACAAACAAGCACACTTGCATTTGCATTCCTTTGAACCCAGGTTCAAACCCGGTTCAAACCCAGTTCAAACCTCAGACATGCATTATAAATGGACCCAACTGATATTGAATTACATTCCACAGAACCATTGGACGTTCACCTCCTGAATGTGTCAAACACTACAGAGTCATCGGCGTGGGCGGCGTCTCGATGTCCAGGAGGTAGACATACGTCCCCCACGGTCACCTCGTAGCACGGTATCCCAAACCGTACAACTGTCAGACTGGGGTAAAACGACGACCAGCCTACCACGAGAACACGCACACCTTATACATACATGCGTAATACAAACGTTCCAAAGAGAAATGACACACACGCACGCGTCCTACCCTTGTTTCTGACAAAGAAAGGATGGTCCAACTGGCACTCTGTAGAAAGAAGCCCCTCCCCACAAGCACCAGGCTCAAAGGTCAGCTTGAGGACAGACTGGCCGAATGCCCAGCTCTCTGTGTGGGACACCAACCTCAAGCCATCTAGACCATAGCCCTGAGGAAAAAACATGCGCACACACACACTCATAGTGAAAACCAGATTAACAATGATGACCTCAAAGCTACTACAGGGGGTTTCTTCAAGGACAATATATCAAACTTTCCAGATGGCTTTTAGACAGGAACACCGTACGACCCCTCTGATTCACACACGACTAGACAGTGGCTGTAGTACCTTTGGAGGATGAAATGTGGCCTCATCGTCTGAGTCTTCCTCAGACTCCAGGTCCTCCGCGGCCTGCCACTCCACACTGGCCCCTTTATGGAAACGCAGGCGGGTGCCTGAGGAAAAACAGCACAACGGATTATAGGTCGGAGTGTGTGTGAGAGTATGGCCCCGCGTTGGCTTGGACAGACGTGTGTACGCTATGGCTCTGCAGTCTATCGCAATTTTCGGTAGATAAAAAAATGTTGGCTGAACTTTTGGAATTGCTTATATTAAATCACAAACTGAAAAACAAAGAGGCATAATTCTTGTATGGAACAATTGTTGGACTGAATTGCAACCTAACATTGAGAATGGGGAACTGCTCTGTTTAAGGGACAGGAGGCTTGGTTGGTTTGCATCAAGCAGAAGAAAAACATTTTCTACTATACAACGGATATTACAGTCATCTGAGACTTGTTTGAAAACATTGGATGCTAGGTTCTAGGAAGGCCAGGCAGAAAACATATTGATGAGTTGTGGGTTTGAATCTGTCCCATTACTCTTTCTGCAAAAAACTCTCATCTATCTTTCCCCAGAAGTGTACCTTTGAGGAAACAGTGCCAGGCAGTAGAAGGCCATGAGTGGCTCCAACCCATGTCCTCGTCATCGGAGGCAGAAGACCGGCAGGACACAGCCGACCCACACTCACTGCTGGTCTGTGAAATGGATCAGGAGGCAGGATCAATTAGCTAACTGATTCTCCCTCATATTCTCCAACCAGCTCCATACTAACCAATTTGAAGAGAGAGCTATGAGACACTTGAGAGTGAAACGGCAAAATCGAGTGAAGTGTGTTTGTCGCATCTGTCAATTGGCGCCCTCTAGTGGATATAAATGAGTACAACATGTCTTACACGGGCTCTGCTGCTGCGTCGGCCATCAGGCCGCAGACTGCTGGAGGTCAGCGGAGGTTGGGTGTGGGGAGGTCGAGCGTAAGAATGAAGGCTATTGCCAGAACCAACAATGTGGATGGGTGTTGAGCTGTGGGACATAGAAAGGGGGGGTTATGAAGTAGTGTAATCTGGGTGTGCATGTATGCATGTATGCGCGGTACACTGACTACCCTACCTGGTGGCAGAACCTTCTAGAAGGGGACTCTGGGGGCTTGTGGCGATGAGAGCTAGCTGTGTGAGCCGACGTGTGTCCGGGGGTCCTACCAAGCGGGTGTTTAGGTGTGGGTCTCGCTCCTGGTGGGACAACCCAGTACCCACCTCAAACACGACGGTGCCTGTGAGGTCCTCCACCACCTCCTGCAGCTCTGGGAGGTCATCTAGGGGGTAGAAATTAAGCTATATAATAAATATTATTAACAAGCTTCCTCAAAAGGAAATTTAATAAAGTGCTATAATCACTAAAATGTGCAAAACATGATGCTCTATAGGACATTTTAACCCCTTTAACCTTTTACAGTAAATATTTGTATTTACTGTACATTATTACAAAGCATACATTTAACTGTAGAGACACTATAGGAACCACCATAAACACTAACCTATTTATATATTAACATATACCATTGTTAAGCACATTATTACCATAGTCCATGTTCCTGTCACTAATGGGGCATCCAGGGGAGGAAGGCGGGTCTTCATCACAATGAAGCAGGTTCAACAACTGTTTCCTCTCTGAACTTCTCTCGGTGATGGTGGGACTACTGCTGTCACCGCTGCTGCTTTGGGGAGTCTTTACTTCCCACACCATGGTATATCACGCTTTAGGTCATTTGTCTGAACGGACAGACACATAGGCAGTCATTAATGTTTTATTAACATACTGACTGCAAAAATGCAATGCAACTGTATGTATTATGCTACTTCTGGTGTATAACAACTAGGATTGGGAGGGGTGCGTCGTGAAGAATGAAGCCGCTGACATATATTTTTTAAATAGATTAGTGTAAACAATGCAATGTTATAACTATCACTGGGAATATGTTTTTCGGTCCACGTTTTGACCCGTTTCCCTCTGGCATTTCATTTTCTCGCATCTACGTCAAGAGAGTTCGCATGCAAGTCTAGTTTATGGTCAGAAAATGGCGCGTGCGCATTGGAGCTCATTCATTTGATACTGAAAAAGGCCGATAACTCATTCAAGTTACAAATCGAAAATATATCTCACGGATAGTTATGCTGTCTATGCACTTTATTTTACTATTGAACTTAGACCTAAGTAGCCTAAATATGTAGTAATACGTGATGCTAATTGGATTGGCAAACGCAACCTAATTTGGTCAAGGTTTGTTGTCAAAATACAGAACTAGTTTCGGGCTCGAAATAAAAAATTCTTATTTAAAAATATTCCTGCAAAACGACGGCACGTACTAGATCGTGTGCTGCAATATGTACAAATAAATGTAAAAAAATACCTTGACAAAATGTCAATACCTTGACACAATGAAATGAAAGAATGAGCGACTCTGCAGCTGTGTTGCGCAAGTTGGAAACCGAACACAACAAACGCCAACAATGACATTTTAGATATGTTACGCAATGTCAGAGCTGTCATTCGCATTTAAGCAGACAATCTCAAATTTACGTTTTACTGTGCGGTCTATTCTTGATGATCTGAAATGTGTTTGTTAATTTAATTGTTATTACACCCATTGCTTTATAGTTCCGATAAACTTTCTATGCAACTCACCAAAACAGCCGCCATCAACGAAAAGTTGGAGATGAATGTTTTTCTTTTTCCAAACATCACTGGTGGTTTCAGACGTCTATCTACAGCTTATCTTTAGTTAGTTGGCTACCCATTAAGTAAATACGCCCACATGTATGGTTTCGCTCTTGCCATTGGTCGTAATTAATGTCCATAATCTCTCATGCAACAGCGCAACTTCAACCAGCTGTGCAATTCTGTAGATGTTATACTGTATCTGCTTTTGCAGAAGTTTGAACGTAATCGTCAATAGTCCAGGTAACATTTTATATTCTTGGTTTGTAAAGAAGCATAGGTGTATGCTTTAACAAAGCAGTTTCTCACCAATGAAAAATAACAAATAGTTCTTTATGTTTACTATAAATGTACATTTATTGCAATTAAACAAATAGTTTAAATATTATTTTTTCCCCCAGAAAGGTGTATTCTACCAACATTAACAGAAAAAAGGAACAACACTGCAAAGGAGGTGCCACCCCAAACCCTTAAAACAATTTTAACAGTTTTAGCAGTGTGTTAAATAAAAACAAATATTACATATTTTTTTGCTCCAAACAAACAAATAGCAGCAATATGATAAACATAATTTTCCTTTCTGATATTTTCCTTATGTAGACATTGTTTGGAAGTTGTTCAAAAGCACTTAGAAATAATTTGGAAAAACATCCTCTGACAACCCATTAACATCTTATAACACAATAACTAGTAAATGCTGAAGTAAGCAACACAATCTGTGATGGGTGTGTTTAAACAGACTTCAAACACTGCCTTTTTTTGCTACTGAGCACCAAGTTCTGTCAACGTCCCATTTGACCTAAGAACAGCAGTTAATTGATTGGATACTAATACCAACAAGATTGTAAATGCTTTACTCAGAACTACAGGGCTATACAAATCTTCAAGTACAATGGCTAAATTTCATCGTAAACAAGTTGGCAACCAAAAACAAAAGTTGAATCATGTTCTAAGAAGCTACATAATAATTCATGTGGTAAAAAAATTGTTTTGAAATAACAGACACATGTCAGAGATAAGAATCCAGATAACATCATGATTCAATTTAACTGATATGCTATTGGTAACACTTGCAGGTCACAAAACGTAGCAATGTCTTTTAGCACAATTGGCAATCTGCCTCTCCTCACCCTCAGCCTTTTTTGTCTGGGGGGGACAGACGGTCAGACCATACATACTGCAGCTAATGTAGGAAAGACTTCCATTAACCTGCTCGACAATGGTGTTTTCACCTCATCAGTAACCTATCAACACTGACCAGTTTATTAAGACGAGATGTAGGCTAAACCTGTCAACACTGACCAGACGTTTATTAAGATGAGATGTAGGCTAAACCTGTCAACACTGACCAGACGTTTATCAAGACGAGATGTAGGCTAAACCTGTAAACACTGACCAGACGTTTATTAAGACGAGATGTAGGCTAAACCTGTCAACACTGACCAGACGTTTATTAAGACGAGATTTAGGCTAAACCTGTCAACACTGACCAGACGTTTAATAAGACGAGATGTAGGCTAAACCTGTAAACACTGACCAGACGTTTATTAAGACGAGATCTCAGCTGAACCAGTCAACACTGACCAGATGTTAAGTCACACAAGATCTCGGCTTAACCTGTCAACACTGAACAGATGCTTATTAAGAAAAGTTCTAGGCCTAACCTGTCAACACTGACCAGACGATAATTTATACAAGATCTCGGCTTAATTTTTCAACAATGACCAGAAGTTAATTCATGCGAGATCTCAGCTTAACCTGTCAACACTGACCAGATGATAATTTACAAAAGATCTTGGGTTAATTTGTCAAATCTGACTAGAAGTTGATTAGCGTGAGATCTCGAGTTAACCTGTCAATACCGACCAGACGTTTATTAAGAGATCTCGGGATAACCTGTCAACACTGATGTTTATTGTCACTGACCAGATGTTAACTAACATGATATATCGTCC
>JACXGK010003591.1:27200-43986 GCA_016801125.1 Novumbra hubbsi | reverse complement strand
TTCCACTGCAGTAGAAAGAGGTTGGTTAATTAGAAGCAGTACCTCATATGCTTCCACTGCAGTAGAAAGAGGTTGGTTAATTAGAAGCAGTACCTCATATGCTTCCACTGCAGTAGAAAGAGGTTGGTTAATTAGAAGCAGTACCTCATATGCTTCCACTGCAGTAGAAAGAGGTTGGTTAATTAGAAGCAGTACCTCACAGGGTTCCATGGCGGTATGACTGACATCATACAGCCTCCTCCTCCTCTTCCTCCTCTCTTCGTCTCCTTCCAGCATCCTGAAGAAGGGGATGGGGTGAAGGAGGTGGGATGGAGTTGGAATGGGGGTATGGAGGAGGGAACAGGAGTTGGAGAAGTGAACCGGAGATGGAGGACGGACGCGGGGTGACAGAGGAGGGGTGCGAGGAGAAGAGATGATTAGGGAAGGAAATTAATTTGTGCCAGAAGAGAAGACAGCCGAAATTGGCTTTTCTGTTGCGCCCCGGGGGGAGGGATTTGAAGACTTGACAATTTTATGCCAGCCTGGCCTCACCGCTTCTGACGCAGCACCGTGGAGTAAGAAGGCCTCGGCACCGTGGAGTAAGAAGGCCTCGGCACGGTGGAGTAAGAAGGCCCCAGCACGTGGAGTAAGAAGGCCTCGGCAACATGGAGTAAGAAGGCCCCAGCACCGTGGAATAAGAAGGCCTCGGCAACATGGAGTAAGAAGGCCCCAGCACGTGGAGTAAGAAGGCCCCGGCACGTGGAGTAAAACAGCCTCGGCACGTGGAGTAAAACAGACCCGGCACGTGGAGTAAGAAGGCCCCGGCACGTGGAGTAAAACAGCCTTGGCACGTGGAGTAAGAAGGCTCCGGCACGTGGAGTAAGACCAGCAACACATTGCCATGCAGACCCATCACCAGCCATCAGCCTCACCGACTGCGTTCTCAGAAGTTCATATCCTGCTACTTCATTTACAGCTACCAGGGAGGTAGCAGAAAGGGAGGAGAAACACCTCCCCCGTCTTGCTCTTGACTCGCGTTTATTATAGTTTGTTGCTGTTTGACTGGAATCTACTGTTGGTGCTTTTTTAATAATGTTAAATGTTGGGTCTTTTCAAAGTTTTCAGTGTTATTCCAGTCTAAAAGAAGCCACTATAGCTCTCAGCATATTTTTTAGCAACCTGGGATGTGTTGAGTGTCACATGTATTTATTGTGGACACATTCTGTTCTCTTGGCTACACCAAGTTTACCTCTGCGTCAGAAGTGATACAGAGCTGTCTTGTTCCTCGAAGTTTAATACCGAACTGCTTAGAGATGTAGCCATTTCCCCCAATGGGACCCGTTTTCAATTAGCCCACTGCTGTTGCCTAACCTCCATCTGTCCCCTGGGACCTCTGTCGATGAGAGGGTTGACAGGTGGTTCATTTTTGATTGCAGAAAGGTTTTGTGGTTTTATGAGTTAGAGAGACAGGGGACCATCACCGCATAGATATTTGTTTCTCCCCCTCTTGCCCACTCCCCCCTCCCTGTCTCCCTCTCTCCTCCCCTCTTCCCCTGGGCCCTACTGTCTTCATTGCTGCTGCTTCAAGAAAGCCACTCCTAGAGGAACATGGGATTGTTCTTTCTAGTGTGTGTGTGTGTGAGCATGTGTGTGTTAGGGGTGTGAAAGGCACATTAAAAGAAAGGAAAGAAGACAGAGCTAGAAAAGCAGGAATGTACCTGTACCCATCTGAGTCTATATCTATCTGAGTGAGTATCTATCTCAGTCTATATCTATCTGAGTGAGTATCTATCTCAGTCTATATCTATCTGAGTGAGTATCTATCTCAGTCGATATCTACCTGAGTGTGTATCTATCTCAGTCTATATCTTTCTGATTGTGTATCTATCTAAGTCTATATTTATCTGAGTCTGTCTCTGTCTGTGTCTGTACATATTTAAGTCTGTGTTTGACTATTTCGGTATCTGTCTTTGACTATTTAAGCCAGTATCTGTCAGTCTCAATCTGTCTGTACAGGACACTACTTCTGACCAGTCACAGAGACTGATACTGAAGGCATGTCTGTGTAGTTCCCTTTAAAACACACAGATAATGAGTGCCGACGGGAGGGAGAACCCGGGAGAACCCAGGAGAACCCGGGCCATGTGCTGGAGGAGTCAGTCATCTGAATGATGTTCACTGACCGGAGCTGAACCAAAGTTAGCGGAAAGTCACTGATGCCCTCCAAATGGCTCAGACACAGGAACAAGTTATGCTGATGTCAGTGCACTTCGCAGAGATTAGGGCAGCATTTGGGAGGCTGGCATCAACCCCCCAGAGCCCTCCATCATCCTGCTGCTCTGATGAGGCCCGCTTCAGGTCTTAGCAACATCCACAGAGGAAAGATAATCCCCTCTCACTCTCTGCTTCACGTTCTTCAGGCTGACTACATCTTTCTCCATCATCCTCTCTGTGACTACATCTTTCTTCATCATCCTCTCTGTGAATACATCTTTCTCCACCATCCTCTCTGTGACAACATCTTTCGTCATCTACCTTTCACTGACTCCCTCTTTCTTCATCATCCTCTCTGTGACTCCATCTTTTTCCATCTTTCTCTCTCTGACTTCCTCTTTCTTCATCATCCTCTCTGTGACTCCATCTCTATCTCTCCCTCGCCAAGGACAAAGAGAGGCAGTGAATTGATCTTCACCTCAATTTATTCCTTCTCTTTGAAGGTTGTCTGTGTGTGTGTGTATGTGTGTGTTTGTGTGTGTACCTGCAGGCACCTGCATTAATGCACGTGTGATCTTTTGATTGCTTTGCCTTCAATCACATTTCCAGTCCCTGGTCTTCTTTCCAAGAGGCATATTTATAAAACTGCAGCCCAAGTCAATTTAAATGCCATCCCACCTGTTATCAGATCAGTTAGTGACCCCGGTGGGCTGGGGTGAGGTTGAGGGGAGACCCTGGTGGGCTGGGGTGAGGTTGAGGGGAGACCCTGGTGGGCTGGGGTGAGGTTGAGGTTGAGGTGAGACCCCGGTGGGCTGGGGTTAGGATGAGGGGAGTCCCCAGTGTGCAGGGGTGAGGGTGAGGTTGAGGGGAGACCCTGGTGTGCTGGGGTGAGGTTGAGGGGAGACCCCGGTGGGCTGGGGTGAGGTTGAGGGGAGACCCCGGTGGGCTGGGGTGAGGGTGAGGTTGAGGGGAGACCCTGGTGGGCTGGGGTGAGGGTGAGGTTGAGGGGAGACCCCGGTGGGCTGGGGTGAGGTTGAGGGTGAGAGGCCACGGATGGCGGAACAGAGTGAAAACAAATACTTGAACGTCCCAGCGTGCCTCTGGCGGAACTCACGTTGCCATGGAGACCTTGCTGATGGCTAATGATTGGCGGCGGTGGAACGCTCCGCGTGTGTGTGTGTGTGTGTGTGTGTAATACCCAGAAGGTGACAGCTCAAAGGTTCACGTACCACTGCTGGAGGAGCTGTGTGCTAATGGTACATCTATCTGTTCTAACCACCGTCTCTCCCTCTCTCTCTCTCTCTCTCTCTCTCAGTCCCTCTCTGCTTTTCTCAATCTCGTGTTCCTCCGTCTGTGCTTCACTCCTACATGGATGGATTATCCATGACAAGCTCTGGGTATAACAACAGAGAGGACCAAAACACCATATTATGTTTCAAATGGCTTTAATGACACGAGTCACAGGTCAAACCATTCTGACACCATGCTTCCATGGAAGTCACATCAATGTCTGGGGCCAATAGTGGGTGTGTGTCTGAGTGTGTGTGTGTATATATGCGTGTGTAAGATTAGGAATACTGGTGGGGTTCTTGTCACCAATGCGGGATGTTGCCGACATCAGAGAAATCGGCTTGGCAGAAAATCATTCAAGTGTTTCTTTTCTGTTTTGATCCAACCAGCCACACAGTTGAACAGTTACAGGATGAACTGTGACGTGACCAACTGCATTGCTGGGCCAATCGCAGTGAATAACACTGCTTCTCCTCTCAGGTCGTCCTTCCCACGGAGGGCAGGGGTCACGGGCCTCCTCTCTCCTGCTGCTTCAAACTGAAACCCAAGGGCACAACATTAGGTCAGGGGAGGGGAGAGAGGGAGATGAGAGAGAGAGATGAGAGAGAGATGAAGAGAGATGGATAGATGGAGAGAGAGAGATGAGAGAGATGAAGAGAGAGGAGAGAGAGATAGATGGAGAGAGAGAGAGATGAGAGAGATGAAGAGAGAGGAGAGAGATAGATGGAGAGAGAGAGATAGAGAGAGATGGAGCGATAGAGAGAGATGAGAGGGAGAGAGATGGAGATAGAGAGAGATGAGAGGGAGAGAGATGGAGATAGAGAGAGATGAGAGGGAGAGAGATGGAGATGGAGAGAGGGTTACGCCAAGATGGTGTCACAGTCACCGTGTTCCACCGACAGACAAGAAACACAAAGACGGAAGCTCTAATGACTCCATTAGTGCGGTTCACTCTGCAGTATTTCAGCCAATCTCCACTCCCGGCGGAGCTGTGTCTCCACGCCTGCTTTATATAGCCAGTCACGACCTTGTGACTCACACTCCGGAGGACAGACCCATTGTCCCGGACGAGGACCCATCAACCTGGGTCACTGAGTGTAAAGAGCTTTTGACCCGATAACTCTATTATAACACTATTTGTCTGTATTTGTCTATTTGTCTGTATTACTTATGACCGGACAGCTAAAAGGGCATCCTGAAACCATTCAGGGCAGCTCAGACTCTATGGTCCAGAGCTGTGGTGTCACGTGACCACCTCCCCTGGAGACTAGGGTTCAATCCCAGCATCCTCCCTTGCATGTTTTCTGCCTTGTGCCTTGTCTACCCCCACTGTTTCCTGCTGTCTGAAGTAAGGGGAAACTCTCAAGCTCAATGGGATCACTTAAGAACATTTCATTCATTAATGATTGGACAGGCAGCATTCTAGAACGGAGTTGGACAGAATCCAGCATGACTATCCCATTCCAAATGCCAACCTGACCACCAGCCTTTCCCTTCCCAACCTGGCAACACAGCATTAAGCCAACCAGCCTCTCCCTCCACAACCTGGCAAGCGTCTAGCCTGATGATATATTTCCCCTCAGTGTGAGGACTTCTAATCAGGCTTGTGTCTCTGAGATCAGGGTCAATAGGAGAGGCACGGAACTATCGACCACACTTGGTTTAGCCTTGTGAAAAGGACAGTAAGATGTCAGGGTTACGGGAGGCAAACAAATACACAGACAGATACTGACTTGGTGAGGTGTTTGGAACCCTGGACATGGGCGTGGTACTGCTCGATGGAGTTGACGGTGACATCACATACAGCACACCTGTAGCTGCTTCTCAGCCCTGCAGTTACCATAGAAATACATTCACAGTATTAGAACAGCGCGTAAAACCATCTAGCCAGTAATGACGTACGCACAATGAAGCAGAATGGACCAATTGAAACTAATGTCTCCTCAACACCTATTGGATGTAGGAGCCCGAAGTCCCTCCCCTCAGAGGATGTGAGCTGTGTACAGGCGAAAAGGTACAACGTCATAGAGCGTCATTGGCTGCCCTTCGGACCCCTGACCTCTAACCTGCATTCTGATTGGTGTCCAGGTTGTCAGCCAGCTGTTCCAGGAGGCGGGCCCTGGCGTTGTTCCGCCGGTGTTTCTTCCCCTCATAGTGCTGCTGGGCCATGACCGGGTTGTTGAACCACACCCCACACAGGAAGCACCACCTACACGCCACGTTGCCATTGGTCGCCAGACAGGGAACGGGAGGAGCCGGAGAAGGTGGCACCGGCAGAGGGGGCATGCCCGATGGACAGGGGGCGGAGTCTGCGACACGGGGAGCACTCATTCATGACGGAATGTGTGTCTGTGGGTGTCTTCGGTGTATTCAAACGTGTGTGTGTGTGTGTGTGTGTGCCTAAACAGCGCGTGTACATGCCCTACCGGTTGGAGTGGTTGTAGGAATATCCAGCGTGGATCCCAGAACTAGTTTAACTCGCTTAGTGTGTGTTTTTCCTCTGTAGTGAGACTGGGCCACTACAGCTGATGTGAAGAACATGTTACACAGAGAACAGCACTTGTTACCGTCCACCGCCATCTCCTCATTGTCCTGGAGGGAGGGAGAGGAGGGAGGGAGAGGGGGGAGGGAGAGAGGGGAGAGAGAGGGGGGAGTGAGAGAGAAGGGAGATAGGAGAGAGAGGGGGGAACGAGAGGGGGGAGGGAGGAGAGAAGGGAGGGAGGAGAGAGAGGGGGAGGGAGGAGAGAAGGGAGGGAGGAGAGAGAGGGGGGAGGGAGACAAAAGCTCAAATTCAGCATTACGCTTCAGCGTTTATCTTTAATTTTTATCCCACATTTTTCTTTTTCTTCCCTTCTATGGATCCCTACGTCTCGCTGGCTTTATATGTGACTTGGCTTCACTGGTCTTCTTCTATGAGACATGAATCCCTGCTTTCTACTGCAATACCTCGTTAGAAGAGAAGGATGCAATTAGAAAGTTAAAGAATGGAGGGAGATTAAAAGGGGCCAACATATATAAGTGAGTGTGTGTGTGAGTTTGCGTGTTGGTTTGAGTGTGTGTGTGTGTTTGCGTGTATGTTTGTGTGTGTGCGTGTGTGTTTGCGTGTATGGTTGAGTGCGTGAGTGTGTGTGTGCGTGTATGTTTCAGTGTGTGTGTGTGTGGGGGGGGTTTACATTGCCAACTCATTGTAGAGATCAATGGATGTTTTATCTGTAGACTCACTGGACTACAGCGCCACCCTTCCCCATGGAAACACAACAGAGCCCTTTAAGTGTACCCCCCCCCCTCTCCCCCACACACACACACACACGATCTGTGTGTTCAAGTACGCACAATCTCAGAACGCACACACACACACCCAAAGCACTGGCCTAGTAACAATGTGTTGGCGTGTCTGTGGGTGTCTGCCTCCCAGGCCAACACCTGACCACGTTGAATAACACACACACACTTACAGCGTTGTCAGGTCTCAGTCTCTTGGAGGGTGGTCCTCCATCCTCTGGGTGTAACATGTAGAAGAGACGCACTTTGTTGGAGTGTTTTTTACTCTGACACAGAGACACACAGAGGTTACACCTTTCCTACTCTGACACAGAGACACACAGAGGTTACACCTGTCCTACTCTGACACAGAGACACACAGAGGTTACACCTTTCCTACTCTGACACAGAGACACACAGAGGTTACACCTTTCCTACTCTGACACAGAGACACACAGAGGTTACACCTTTCCTACTCTGACACAGAGACACACAGAGGTTACACCTTTCCTACTCTGACACAGAGACACACAGAGGTTACACCTTTCCTACTCTGACCCAGACGTAGCGGTTACGCAGCGGTTACACATGGGGTTGTACACAGAGGTTTCACAGAGGCTATACATATTCGGCTCCGACGCTTACAGACACAGGGCAATAACACAGGCGTTACACAGTGGTTACAGAGGGACTACACAGTGGTTACACAGGGCTTACACAGAGGTTACACAGTGATTACATGCTGTTTACAGATATGTGTGTGCACAGACCTCATAGTGGGCCACCCGTTGGGACTTTGAGATGAGCTGAGCATTGCAGATGTTACAGTAGCTGTCTGTGAAGAAACCTGTATCACACACACTTGCCACTGACTTCATCTGTATACACACACACACAAAATAAAATCAAAGTGTCATCACCTTGTCATCTCACGTCTGGGCTACTGCAACTTAACTCTCTGTTTGGGCCATCAAACCCCTAAAACCAATCCATAATGGGTAGCGCTGTCTGGTGTTTGACCTTCCTGGGTTCAAAATGTCAACCCCTCCTCCGTACACACAAGCTTGCATCCATCCTTTAAGGGAGAACCAGCTTTCCCTTGAATCGAGTGGACTACTCGTCTATTTTCCTAAGAAATATATATTTTCAAAATGTATCCAATAGAACAGGAAATTGGAAAGTGCAGCTCAGTTTCCACCACTAGGATGCATGCTCCCAATTCACCTCTACTCACTCTCCACCTCTAACTGCAAATCCAACAGTGCACCTGTCAAGCCACTCGGGCCTGCGGATGACACCATTCTGGTCAGTCTCACCGCTGATGAGCGGGTGTTCTACGGAGGCGGTGACTGACTTGGGGGGCTCGGTGAAAGTAACCAGACGTTCACCACACCAAGATGCGTCTGAACTGATCACTTAATGGCTGCTCCGTGGCGCTTAGAAGTCTGCTCACCTCGCCGCATCTAGATGTACTCTACTGTAGATGGAACTGCAGATGTGTGCGTCAACCAACACACATTAAAAACACCATTATCTTATACGCCCGCCACTCATTGCACATAGTGTCACTGCATAACAACTTTGTGTAGAGGTTCCAGGTTCTGTACCCATTCTACTTCTTGTGGCGCAATTACGCCAAGTGACGTCATGGATATGTGTGAGTTTCCTAAGTGATGAAAGGGAATTGTGATTTTCTGGGCAGTGCGCTGTAGGCTGTCTCCTCTGGAGACTCAGGTCGCCTGATTGGAGGCAGCGCTCTGTACGCGATCATGCTCACCGAGCCTGTACATAGTTAAGGCGTAGGCAAGGTCTAATTGCGTTACAGTCCTGGGGTCCTCCATCACAGGTCTCCGGGAAAGGGGGAGGGGTGTAGAAGAAAGAGCGGGAGAAGGGCAGATGGAGAGGGACAAGGAGAGGTTGGAAAAACGGGAGTAAAGGAAAAAATAGAGAAAGGGGAGGAAGGGAAACTATGTAAAAAGGAAAGCGTGTATGCTAAACAAATGCATTTTGGAGAGACAGGCGCGGAGGAAAGAGAAGCGAAAGGAGCTGAGAAGAAAGAGAAAGGAAGAATGGTAGAAAGGAAGAAAGGAAGAAAGGAAGAAAGGAAGAAGGGAAGCCCAAAGAACACTGGTTGCTGTTCGCAGCGTTTTAGGCGACCGGAGCCTCGTCTTTACTAGTTGAGGCACAAAAGTTAACCATGTTAACTGACAATATGCATAACTTACCTTCCTCCTCTCTAGTACAAACACCCAATAAAAGACGAAACGAAGAATTATCATAAAAGTTCAGAACCCAAAGCTGTGGTCTGTTTCCGATGTCCAATGTATGTCGCCTGTAAAACATCTAATGCATTGACTTTGAAAGTGTAGAATGTTCGGCGTTTGCTTGCGCGCCTCACGATACTTGAACCCGAGAATTTCTTTCCGATAGTTTGTCTTCGTTTGGCAGTTCGGCGAGCTACCAAGAGACCGTCCGCGCCGACTACCCAGTAACGTTTTCTCTTTCCTAAGCTGCAGCTACGTGCTCGCGGTTTCAGAACAGACTACCAACCACATGAGAGAAAGCGAGAGAGAGAGAGAGAGAGAGAGAGAAGAGTAGAGTTGTGTGTGTGTAAGGGGGGACACATTTCGTTTCTCTTATATTAAATGTAAATCCAAATGAGTTCATGCCGTTTAAGTGTTCTTAAACTTATCTATTTAAATAAAGCTCAAACCGTAATTCCTGTCCTGCACTTCAGAAACACCACACTCGACACAACAGACCCATTCAAAGTCGGTATGAGTGTTCCCATTGTGCTGCCATCCCTCCCAGGAGACGTGATTGTCAGAGGCGCGCGTGCCCTGTGGATGTGACATGGCGTATAGAGCATACACATCCATCGTACACTTGAACCGAACCCCTGCTTTATGGTTCTATTGGTATAAGCCATTGAAGTGTGCTCGAGCTCCTTGCGGCCTCAAGGCTGTCGCTGTCCAAGGTCCTGAAACGCATTCGAACGTGCACGGCGCGACCCTGATGAACAATTGTGGTTTCTCATCGTGTTGTTGACTGTCTTTATCTGAAATTATTGATTTATTAATTTTTATTTCGCCTTTCAATTCGGAGTCCAATGTCTATTTTGCATGGGAGCTCGTGTTTCAAAGTGCATGTACTCCAACTTATTTATCTGGACCTAGAATGCACGGGTTATTTGGGATGCTTTTAGAATATTCAAATATTGTAATCCACTGCAAATGTTTGTTGTAAACAAAGCTTCAAGAATACTGCAGTAGTGATATCTAAACTTTTAATATAGACATGTACTTTCTGCAGATTAGTCGAGCTTGTTTGTAAATTTTATTATATTGTTTTAATTTATTTCTAATAAGTGTCTTTTTCAAAAGTTAAAATCATTGATGTGATCATTTCAACCACAAATGGACTACGTACTGACGTTATCTGTTTTTAATGCTAATTTCAGTTGCCTACTCGATCCCCCATCCGTTCACTCTGCGATCCCGTAGCCAGCCTGATTTGATTGCGGAAGTGATCACTGACGGGGAAATGTAATGCAAAACAAACGCTTTCTAGCAAATTATTTAGCACAACATTTTTTTTTTTATCGACGACAACTCTAACGGAAAAGAGAATAGAGTTGAATAACGTTGTAACAACGCGCATTGTAAGACGAAGGGTATTTTTTTGCTGGAACGGGGTTAGCTGTGACGCGGTTCTTCCTTCTCGCCGATGCTATCGTCTTAACTATCAAGTATTGCTTGAAAAATCGCCATATATGGTTTTTGGCACCTCTGCCGTTGCTCAGGTACACTTTCATTGCTTTCCTTTTTTGCAATTATAATTGGGACAGTCGCGAATGTTGTCATAACGATTACTTGGCAGTTTTTATTTTAATCGCAGCTAATATTTCGTAAGATAGCTAGCTAGCCACATGCTATTTAGAAGATGACAGCTGCTTAGCTGGGGTAGACACTAGATTGAAAGCTTGTGAGGTAGACACGTTGTTATGTAACTTATTATACAGACGAAGCACAACAAAATCATTTATATTTTATGATCTGGGAAAACCGGTATGTAATGTCTATTGTGAGTGTTTTTCCCATGATGCCACTGGGTCTAATTGGCTCTGAATGCACCGTTGAAGTCATTTGTCTCAGAATAGTAGATGATCAGTGGTTAGGTAAGGATCTGATTAATCATGACAGATTTAATTCTCGTTTTCTATTCTCCCTTCTAGGTGTAATGCAGCCTGTTATGGGGTGTCCGGACCCCTGTCCAGGGGGTTCAGGGGAGAGGGGGGGAGATACCCAGGTCTCTATCCCGCCTAAAGACACCCCAGGTTCCCCGGTAGGGTCACACTCAGAGCTGGGCTCCTCGAGCACAAGGCCGGCTGTGACCTTTGACCTATTCAACATGGTGGTGTCATACAGGAGGATGGCCTTGTTTCTGGAGCCTCTCACCGATGCCGTGGAACTGGCTCGATATCTACTGGGGTGAGTGGAGGCCCGACTGAGACGGAGTGTCACACGCTTTTATTTTGTAGCGATGGGAAAGGAGTGGAAACAGTGTCTCTGAAGCTCACTCACTAGACCACGCTGGCAAAGAAGAGGTTTTAGTCAGTTTAGTGTTTCCTTAGATGCTCATATAATGTCATTTTAGCCTTTCCCTAGACACTGATCTAAGGTCAGTTTAGTGTTTGATTTTGATTAAGCTCATGCTAGACTTAGAGCTGATGGTGAGTGTATTTTCAGTGTGTGTATCTGTGTGTTACTAGTGGGTTAGGGTTAGATCTAGACCTAACTGTGAGTGTATTTTCAGTGTGTGTATCTGTGTGTTACTAGTAGGTTAGGGTTAGATCTAGACCTAACTGTGAGTGTATTTTCCGTGTCTCTGTATGTGTGTGTGTGTGTTACAGTTGGAGGATGCCGCTATTCTCTTTGCTGGTCTTTCTAATTCTGAACATCCTGTTCCTCACTCTGAGTGAAGGTGAGCTACATTCTGGACCAACACACACACACACACACACACACACGTTGGCCGTCACAGGTGAGTGCGTTCAGCGACGCTGCGTCTCATCTTTCTGTGCGTCCCGTCTCCCAGTGGGATGGTTCTCCGTGTGCGTGGTGGGCGTGTCTGCCCCGGCCGCCCTGGGTTACCTGCAGGACAGGTGTGGGGGCGGGGCCTCGGAGGCGGAGCTACAGAAGAGGTGGCGCCACACGGTGCAGCGCAGGGACCTGCAGAACGTTCACCTGACCCGGCAGGACGCCATGATGGAGGTCAAACACCTGTGAGTGGGTCTGCGTGAGTGTGTGTGAGTGGGTCCGCGTGTGTGTGTGGTGGAAGTTGGCTCTCTTTGTCCCTGTGTGTGTGTGTGCACATTTGTTTCTCATTCACTCAGTATGTATGTATGTGTGTGTGTGTGTGTATGTGTGTGTGCGCACCCCCAGGTTGAAGCAGCTAGATGACCTGTTATCTCAGGCCTGTCTCTCTGCTGAGTCAGTCTACAAGGTCCTCTATTGGGACAGCCACTCCACATCTTCCAGGTCTGTCTGTGGGTTTCTATGACCCCCCTCTCTCTCTGTCATGGTCTCCGTGTGAGTCTGTGTGTAACTGTGTCTCCGTGTGTAACTGTGTCTCCGTGTGTCCCTGTGTAACTGTGTCTCCGTGTGTCTGTGTGTAACTGTGTCTGTGTGTAACTGTCTCTGTGTCATCAGGTTCTATGGCGGTATGCTAGTAGCGTTGATCCTGCTCCACTATCTCCCTGTGGGCTGGTTGCTGGCTGGCCTCACTAGCATCCTCTTCCTCTGGAACAGACATTTCTGCAGAGGTCAGAACAACCACACCCTTTGAACCACGACCACACCCTTTGAACCACAACCACACCCTTTGAACCACAACCACACCCTTTGAACCACAACCACAGATCCTGCAGATCCTGAACGTCCTTATGAATAATGGTCCTGGTTTTGTTTATGTCAACCTGGCTCTGGGTTTTAACGCTGGGTTGTTCCCGTGTGTGTGTGTGTGTGTGTGTGTGTGTGTGAAGTTGTGTTGGACCTCAGAGAGGTGTTCCAGTCGAGCCGGATCCCATCCTCAGAGGGAGAGGGGGACCACACAGAACCAGAACACGGCTGTCTGGACCGAACTCCCACTCCGACCAGCCTGGAGGTGGGGGCTGAGTGATAGGAGGGATGAGGACAAAGAGATAGGAGGGATGAAGACAGAGAGATAGGAGGGATGAGGACAGAGAGATGGGAGGGATGAGGACAGAGAGATCGGAGGGATGAGGACAGGGAGATAGTAGGATGAGGACAGAGAGATGGGAGGGATGAGGACAGGGAGATGGGAGGGATGAGGACAGGGAGGTGGGAGGGATGAGGACAGGGAGGTGGGAGGGATGAGGACAGGGAGGTGGGAGGGATGAGGACAGAGAGGTGGGAGGGATGAGGACAGAGAGATGGGAGGGATGAGGACAGAGATGGGAGGGATGAGGACAGAGAGAGGAAATTGTGGCATAATTGTGTTTGGTGGAAATTGAAGCATTTCAGATGTTATTACAGTGTTGTGCAATAATTCTGTTATCTACAATCATCATTATGGTCTGTGTGTGTTTCCGTAGGACCTGTCCCCTGGCAGTGTTGAAGAAGCTGAGGAGGCGGAACCTGATGATGAGTTTAAAGATGCCATTGAGGTAAATATGCACATATATTCATTTGTGGTCACTGTATTTCTCTCTTCTTGACCTAATCCGTTGGGTTGATTAGCTACTTTAACACTTTTTATTTTACTGTGTTGATTGCTAAATCACCTCCATCACTCCAGCTGATCCAATGTTTCTGTTGGATCAATCACATCTGTCACTCCAGCTGATCCAATGCTTCTGTTGGATAAATCACATCTGTCACTCCAGCTCATCCAATATTTCTGTTGGCTGAATCACATCTGTCACTCTAGCTGATCCAATACTTCTGTTGGATAAATCACATCTGTCACTATAGCTGATCCAATACTTCAACAATTTTCTTTTTTTCGTTCTGTGTTTTTTCTTTGTCTTCGTCCTTTCCTCACTGTTCTCTTCCCTTCTTTTTGCTTCTTTTTATTCTTTCTGTTCCGTTCTATCGCTTACTGACCCAGGAGTCGACTCAGGAACCCCCCATCTCCCCACAGGTGAGTGTGCCCTCTAGCTGTTGGGCTGTAGTATTGCTGCGGTAGAAACTAACAGTATCTTGTGTGTTCTGTGTGAAGTTATGAGACCGCCCTTTTGTCTGTCTGTCGTTCTGTGTATTTACCTGTCAGATCCACCACTCGGTTACTTAGTTGTATGTGTGTGTGTGTCAGTGTGTTGCTAATGTTTACTGCATAGGACGGTCTCAGTCTGTTCAGTGGAGGATGTCGAGTCCGGGGTCAAAGTCCTGTTAAAGTGTGTGTGGGTGTAAGTGCGTAATCTGCTCCTGTGTGTGTTGTGCTTTGCCCTAACAAGGAGATCCCCCTGACCTTATCGGTAAGTCTGATTCACCCCGGTTCCGCAGACCCGTAGTTTGGCCTCATGTCTGCATGGGTCATTTAGAATGTCTACACGCCGGAATGTTCCTGTCACTAGTCACCATTATTACATCATGTCTAGAAGGTCCCATCTAGTATAATTTACGGAATCTCAATTCTCAATAGAGTCTGAATGGCTCTGTGTTTTATTTGTTTTGGGACAAGCATGTTCTGAGGTAGTCAAAGGATTAGCATGTTCTGAGGAAGTCCATGGATTAGCATGTTCTGAGGAAGTCAGTTGATTAACATGTTTTGAGGTAGTCAGAGGATTAGCATGTTCTGAGGTAGTCAGTGGATTAGCATGTTCTGAGGTAGTCAGTGGATTAGCATGTTCTAAGGTAGTCAAAGGATTAGCATGTTCTAAGGTAGTCAGTGGATTAGCATGTTCTGAGGTAGTCATTGGACGAGCACTTTCTGAGGTAGTCATTGGACGAGCACGTTCTGAGGTAGTCATTGGACGAGCACGTTCTGAGGTTGTCAGTGGATTAGCATGTTTTAAAGGTAGTCAGTAGATTAGCATGTTCTAAGGTAGTCAAAGGATTAGCATGTTCTAAGGTAGTCAAAGGATTAGCATGTTCTAAGGTAGTCAGTGGATTAGCATGTTCTGAGGTAGTCATTGGACGAGCACTTTCTGAGGTAGTCATTGGACAAGCACGTTCTGAGGTAGTCTTCGGACGAGCACGTTCTGAGGTAGTCATTGGACCAAAGTACACTCACAGGTGTCATTTGTATGTTTTCAGCATGGCTGCATGACTGTGGTTCTCCCTGTGACTGTCAGGGAGACCGTTAGACCAACAGGAAGCTCCTGTCATGTGACAGATCTGCTTTAAAGACGTGTATTACCTTAAAGGGGATTGGGTTTAAAGATCTGGACTACATTAAAGGGCTAGGGTCAAACGTTTTGCATAATCAATGGGCTAGGGCAGGGGTATTCAAGTCTTACTCTGTGGTCAGGAGCCGGATGGTTTTCTGTTCAACCTCAATATTAATTGTACCCATCTGGTGTCACAGGTCTAAATAATACCCGATTACAGGGTTGTAACGAAAACATGTAGGGGATCATAGTCCAGAGTTGAATACCCCTGGGCTAGAATCTAAAGACGTGTGCTATATTAAAGGGCCTGGGGTCTGATTTGAGACTGTTGTGAATGCAGATGAGGTCATTATCTGGCTGGATGCCAGCTCTTCTGCGGAGAACCGTGCCGATTCGTCTGAGGGCCGTGCTGAAGGTGTCCAGTCAACTCGCCAATGGGATGGACTGGGTGTACTAACCCTCGCCCGTCCCTCCTTAACTAAACACGGTCCCTCACGTCCTCGGGGCTGCTTCCCACCACGTTCCTTTTGGCTAACAAGGTCACCGGAATTCTGTGACCCCGCGGTGGAGGTTTTCTTCAGGCACAGATCTAGAGCGGCTTCCCCCCTGCGGACGCTAACCTGAACCACGATTTGAAAATCATTCCCCGGTTGTCCCGGTCTGCAGGTCTTGGCTCCTCCCTTTCTCTTGATTGATGGAGGATGCAGCATTCATGACCGAATGGGAAGGTGGCAATTTTGGGGTTTGAAAAACCAACACGTCGGACGCGTTCACATTCTTTGAACTCGAGCAACGCCGATTTGTAAAGCTACGGCTTTCACAAGTTACAACAGAAGTTGTTGTAGGTGATGTGCGAGTTGTCCGGCGTCTAAGTGGGATGTTCCCCCAGTTGTGTCCCGTTCATGCCACCATCTCACTTGATAATGAACGCAGCTCGTAGTCCCCGGGTTTGCTAGGACCTCCCCTCCCCTGGGTATTGACAGGAACATAAAACCCACGACCCTGTGTGGAGCGAATGTGACGGCCAGCGCCGACGCTGGTCCGGGTCTCAGAGGGCCTACGGCTCCCTCTGCTGTTCACATTGAGGAGCGCGCCCAAGCGAGCTGTGCTTGTGATAGGCCGGTGTGGGGTTTCGGGAAACGTGGTGTTGGTTTTAAGGGCTTTGGTTGGCATTTCCTATAAAGCCAGTGCCTGCCTCTTGGCAACTTAACATCTCACTCTCTCTCTCTCTCTCTTAGTCTTCTCATTGTCCCTCTTTCTCTCCATAACTCTCTTTTGTCTTCCCGCTCCAGGAGGACGATGACGTCCCCTTGGGGACTCCGGACTTTGACAGCGTCTCCATCACCTCCGACAACGGCCTGCTTAGCCGCAACGAGCCAATCCGCAGCAAGGTGTCTAAGCTGACGGAGAAGCTACGCAAACGGTACCCCACCAACAACACCGGTACGGCTCGCCTTCCTGGGGTCCTCTGTTTCATTCTCCTCTTCCTCACCTTCACCCGGCAGGAGTAGGTGCCTCTTCATCTACCTCTTCCTCACCTTAAAGGGGAACAACTGCCAGTTGTGAAAATGTGCCTGTGTGCCCGAAACCACCGTGACCAGTGTTGGACGAGGATCTCAACCTCTCTCTCAAGCCGTCTCTCTCTCTCTCTCAAGCCGTCTCTCTCTCACGCTGTCTCTCTCTCTCTCA
>JACXGK010003591.1:0-27100 GCA_016801125.1 Novumbra hubbsi | reverse complement strand
GAGGAGCTGCAGTAACTGTGGCAACAGCTTCTGCTCCCGATGTTGCTCCTACAAGGTCCTCAAGTCCTGCATGGGCGCCACGGGTGAGACACACACACACACTAACACGCACATTAATGGGAAATACACCCTCAGGCAACACTAGCTCAACACACACACACACAAGCTCAACACATACACACGCCTGCTCACTTCTGTCTAACTTCCTCTCTCCCTGCCTCCCCGTTGTTTATTTTCTGTCTGTTCTTTTTCTCTCCCACTGCGGTCCCCTTTTGTGTATTTTGTCCCCTCCCTCTTGTTTTGGCTTCGCCCTCATCCGTTTTGGCCCTTCCCTCCTTTATTTTGACCCCGCCTCTTTGATGGCCCTTCCCTCCTCTGTTTTGGCCCCTCCCCCCTCCCCAGCTCCTGAGGCTCAGAGAGAGACCGTGTTCGTGTGTGCTGCCTGCAACTCCGCCCTCAGCAAGTGAGACAGACGACCCCTCTTACCCGGGATTTGGAGGCCCTTGGCGGGTAGGGCCAACCGCAGACCAGCCTCTACCTCCCGGAGGTGGTCCTGGACATCCGGCTATCTGCTTTGCCTGGCTAAGGCCAAGTCACCTGGTTATTAAGACAAGCCCCAGGTGGGACCTACGGTTCCAGACGAGACCCTAATCCCTATATCGGGCCCTAGTACTGTACTAGTACTCTGCTTTTGCCCGGGTCCAAGGTTCCTGCGTGGTCAGAAGCAGTGGGCTGTGTAGGGAATAGGGTAGAATCCGGGCCACAGCCTCACCCCCTCCTGTTAGCTGGTGTCAACGCAGACATCTTGTGTGTTTTGGGATACATGAGAAGTGTGCTAAGATGCCAGTCGACCACTACTGACCGCACTGTATTATGGACAACCTCTCCTCTGGTCTTTATTCTAGTTGATTCCCTTTACCTGGTGTCCCCCGGTGTCAGCACATGTCTGACTAGGGGGAGAGGACAAAAACCAGAAACATTTTGGGGCGCTCCTGGACCAGAGTTCATCCCCCTGTAACGTGTTGCCCTGGGATATCGATCATGCATTAACATCAACGTGGAAGATTCAGCGATGTGACTGTGATGTCAAGAGGTCTGTTAATATTACTGTAATAGCGACGGTTTCATCGCATGATCCTCATCCTAACGATGGATGTCAAAACGGTAGACTTAGTCTCTCTGTGTTCCAAATCGCACCTTAGTCCACGTCCCACTAGTGTTGATCGTGGCCTGCAGCGTTGGGTTCTAAAGTAGTGCACGACGGAATAGGTCTCTGGTCTAAAGTAGTGTTATATAGTGCCGTTTGGAACACCACCCTGTGGACTGCACCTTAACCCCAAAGATTAGATCTCAGAGGAAGCCTGGGTAAGACAAGACCCGGGTTTTTGAACGAAAGATTCAGACACCAAGAATGTAAATGGACGCTTGGATGCTTTAATCGTTGCAGTCATGGAATAATGTTACTATAAAAAATGAACTACTGTACCATACCTTTATTTAAGGCTCTTGAAAGTTTATATTAGTTTTATTTTATTAATTGTTTGTTAATTGGTTATCATGAATTTGACAGGAAGGACGGTTACTTGTACCCTTTAATCATTGCTTCAATAAACTGCTGTGATGATAAAACATATTTTTAATTAACTTGTTTGTCTTGTTTATGCTGTCCTATCTCAGCTATAGCTGTTGAAGCCTGTCTTTTTGGAGGGGGGTAAATGCTTCTACTGAACAGTTTTTATTCACAAAAAATCCTGGAAGAAAGATTTAATCAGTGCTTGTTATGCGACCTTAAAGGCTGCGTCTAGTCGAATACTGGATGTTCCAGCTTTTGATATATGCTTAAACGACCATGCAGAAGTAATACTAATAATAAAAATAAAATATTTCCCGTTTCCTGTTCATTCCAATTGGCCCTGAATGGTTTAACATGTGCTTCATGGCCCACGTGATTATGGTAAATACAATGTTTAAACATGTATTTAATATATATTTTTAAATAATTACAAAGAGTAAACTATTAGACAAAGTTAGGGTTTAAAAAAATATATATATATGCCGGGCTACGCCCGGTGTCCTAACACCTCGTTTGAGGTCCCTTTGCCAATCTCTGGTCCACCATGCTCACCCTCCCATTCCTGCTCCGTCCTCCTCCCCCATCCAACCCGTCCTCCTGTCCCATTAAAGCGCGTTGAGCTTCGGGAGTCGTCCTAGTAGCCTCAAGGCGTTAGATGGAAACATGGCGACAGAGGTGAGAATGAAAATCTATCGTGTTCCTTGTGCTACCTGTTAGCTTACCTTGCGTTGTGTGGTTATCGTATATTGTATTTAAGAAAACAGAGGTAGCCCAGCTGGCGGAAAGGGGTGGTAATCTGCTACAGAATCGTTCACAAGCCATTTGTCATTCACTACGCTTACGATGGAGGGTAGGCAATGGGGTGACAGATTGCGTAGTGCACGGTATTAGTGCAATCGCCGTGAGAATACACAATGTTTTTTAATGTCTAAAAAGTCAATTTCACACGTAGATAAGATTGGCTGCAGTGGGTCAGGAATTCCGATTGATTTTTATCAAATTAAATCGTCATTTTGACACGGCTACGCCAACCCACATCGTATCCCCAGTTATAATAGCTTAGGCAGCGGTATGTCAGCGGGATGTGGCACACGGCGTTGCCTTAGAGTGGGGTTTGACTCGTGTGTAAGACAACTGGGCCATCAGCAGGATAAACAAGCAATCCATAGTGCAGTTAAGCTGTTTTGGTGAAAGCAGATCTTTTATGTTTATGAGTGGAGTCGCGCCGTTAATCCGGTGTAGGCAGACCGGCTGGGGCTGTTCGGTGGCCTGCTAGACGGTGGCCGCGCGCGCCGTGGCATGTCAACACCACGGACAGCGGCGCTTGGGGTCTGACGAACCAATGCCAGTTCTACTCTTTGATATTTCCCACAATTTCAGTCAGTGACAGACAAGATCGACAGGCCGCACAGACTTTTGTTCCCAGGGCAACAATCACGTATATACCGAACGTGCCTTCCCCACCCAGAAGCTTCCAACCACCGACACAAACGGATCAAGGGGAGGCAAAACGCGGTTCGATGCCTCGTTGGTCCCTTGAGCCTAATGGTATTCTAGAGGAGATCGATTTGTTGTGAGCTGTTGTCTGATGTGGTGGCTACTTGTCTGGCTTCCCTGATCTGGATGCAGTATCAGCGTGCATGTTGAGGGCTGGGAGGGAGGCAGGGAGAGAGGGGGAGAGAGAGCGAGAGAGAGAGAGCGAGCAAGACGTTGTTTGTTACTGGGCCAGGATCCAGTGGACCATCAGACGGACTAATCGATCACCCCTCCTCAGTCATCTACCGGGTGCCACACCAACGTCTGTTGGCGCTACCATCTGAACACTGTGCGCGTTCAAAAGAGACCAGTGTTGTGTTATTGCCCCTCTTACGCCAATACAGATACAGAAAATAAGTACCGTCAATTCCCCATCACACACCTACCTTTCCCTGTCGATCTGTAACCCCCCAACTCTCCCCCCCTCGCTCCCCCCTCTCCTCCGGTAGTTCCACAACCTCCAGGAGTTGAGGCGCAGCGCGTCTCTGGCCAACAAGGTGTTCATCCAGAGGGACTACAGTGAGGGCACCACCTGTCGCTTCCAGACCAAGTTCCCGTCGGAGCTGGACAGCAGGGTGGGTGTTTCAGAGGACACACACGCGCGCGCACACGCACACGCACACACACGCGCGCGCTAAGCATTCTAATGACAGCCGTGCGTACATCCGTTTGCAGATTGAGCGGACGCTGTTTGAGGACACGGTGAAGACGTTGAATAACTACTACGCAGAGGCGGAGAAGATCGGGGGCCAGTCCTACCTGGAGGGATGTCTGGCCTGTGCCACAGCCTACGTCATCTTCCTCTGTATGGAGACGCGCTATGAGAAGGTGCCCACACGGACACACACAAGACTCGGGCCTTCTGGGTTGTTCTTCCTTACAATCAATTTCTATTCTACTTTGTCTCCCCTCTCCCCTGTCTGTGACCCTCCCCTCAGGTGTTGAAGAAGATTGGCAGCTACATCCAAGAGCAGAACGAGAAGATCTACGCCCCCCGAGGTCTGCTCATCACGGACCCCATCGAGAGAGGCATGCGCGTGGTATCCTTTCCAGACCGCGGGGATGTTCGTGTGCGAATCCGGTTTTCGGGGGTTAGGTTTAGGGACTTTCGGTTAAATTTAGGGTCACGCACTTCGGTTAGATTTGGTTGAAGCACATTAGATTAGGCGTTTGCAGTTGCTGTTAAGGGTGTGTGATGTATGTTTTGGGCTTGGGTTTACGTGTGTTGTGTGTGTGTGTTCCCGTGCGTGTTTCTGTGTGGTGTGTATGTGTCTATACTGGTGTGTGTCCCTTAACCCCGTCCTGTCCAGATTGAGATATCCATCTACGAGGACCGGGCCTCCAGCGGCTCTAGCTCAGGCTCCAGCTCCACGTCTGGGACCAGCGCTCGGTGACCGTGTATGTGGCATCGTCCCGGCTCCTAGACACCCCACCCCCCACCGGTTGACGGGACCCCCACCCCGAGAACATGGCAAGGCAACCGGGTACGCCGCATTGCCGCTCCACCCTAAGCGTGGCGCTTGGTCGCCGGGCAACCACAACCGCCACCTTCTTCGGCCGAACACACGCCGTCTGTAGCTGAAAGACTGGACCCACGCCATTTGACCACATGGGCCGGGGCAGGGTGTGTCCATGTGGATCGGAGACCTGTCAGGAGGCTGTATCCATGGCGACTAGGACCTGCACCTGGACCGTAACACTATTGGTTCAGGGCAGTGCCCTGCTTCCGACCGTAACCCTATTGGTTCAGAGCAGTGCCCTGCTTCCGACCGTAACCCTATTGTTTCAGAGCAGTGCCCTGCTTCCGACCATTACCCTATTGGTTCAGAGCAGTGCCCTAAACAGGAAATGGGGTTATTTGGGATTGATAGCCGATGTGCTCCCGTCCTGGATTGGCCGACTCACCTGAAGGTCACACACTGATGATTGTAGCGTTGTAACAAGCACTGACCACACACCCATTTCCTCCCTTTTTCTCCCCTTTTTCAATGTTTTTCAACCTGTCCAAACTCTTGTGATGAATCCCAGAGGACAACATAGTCCCCAGAAGTCATGTGCTATCTAGGGAATAGGGCTCGGGTCTAAAATGGTCTACTATAAAGGGAGTAGGGCATTTTACTCGGTTAGGGTATTTTACTTGGTTTCACAGTGCAGTGAGACCAACTCTGCTAGACCAGGATTATGCAAATGTACCCAATGTAGCATAATTTAACAGGTTAATGCTGAACAAAAAGCCTGTGTTTTATTCACCCATTTAAGGCTACACTCTTAGTTCCAGGTGGAAACTTTTGAAATTATTTAGAAACTTTGCCAAGAGAGTTTGAACATAAAATGTAATTAAAGCTGCTAATAACTAATAAAGGAAAGATCTGCTAAGATTAAGGGTTCCCCACTACAGACACCTTTTAGAACCCTTTTTTTCTGAGTGTGGAATGAAGAAGATCGGAAACAAGTAGAATGTCTTCTTCTTGACTGTTATCTGTTTAAAACACACCATTCCTTTTTTTATTGCCCCAACCCTTATCCAAAGCATCCTTCCCAACATCAAGTGTCTTTATTTTGACTGTTTATGCATTGTGTTGTTGGATAGATAAGGTGTTTGTGTGCGTTTGTAATAGTTCGGTAAATAAATTCTGCTCTTCCACCACTCAGTTTGAAGATTAACTTGATCATTGATCTGTGTATCACAGCCTGGATTTGAGTGTCATTCTGCGCTAATAGTGTTCATCATGATAGTAGCGATGATTATGTCTGAAAACAGTAATACATTTAAACAGCTCAGATCAATGGCACATATTACTCCATAGCCGTTGGCTCAGCTTTCCCCAAGTACTTAAATTAAACAAATGTCACCACACAGCTAGAATGATGTACTTTCAGTAATCACCCACGTTTAATTTTACCATTCTGTGAAAGACTGCGCAGGCAAATAGTGCAACAATTTAAGAAAAATGTTTACAGTACATAATATCATTAAAAGATTCTGAGAATCTGGAGAATTCAAAGAATTCAAAAATTCAAGAACAAAAGACGCTGCAGCCTCAACGAAAATTGAAGACATGAACACACAATGTTTACACTAGAGAGACTTACTGCCAGAGTGTCGTAGTCAGGGGAACAGTTCCTCAGGTTCAGAGCTGTGTAGGTGTCTCCATTGGGGTCAGGATAGACAAACTGTGGGCAGAGATATGTCTGCATAACAGTAGGAAAGAGAAATGTCTACATAACAGTAGGAAAGAGATATGTCTACATAACAGTAGGAAAGAGATGTCTACATAACAGTAGGAAAGAGAGAGAGATGTCTACATAACAGTAGGAAAGAGAGATGCCTACATAACAGTAGGAAAGAGAGAGATGTCTACATAACAGTAGGAAAAAGAGATGTCTACATATCAATAGGAAAGAGAGAGAGATTTCTACATAAGAGTAGGAAAGAGAGAGATATGTCTAGATAACAATAGGAAAGACACTGTAGATATTGAGACCATTGATCATTAAAGATGTGATAAGATCACCTTTGGGTTTGTTGTTGCAGCACCTCCTCCTGTAGATCTCCTGTAAACGAGGTCCATAGAGAAGGTTAGAGGCCCCAACAATCAATTAACCAAATTATTTTGTAAGATATGAACCTCAGTGACAGTTTCACTGTTAACAGGGTAACATGTACATTCTGCCCTGCTCTGTCTTCACATTGTTTATGTTGTTATCTGAGTGTCAGAGGTTGGAGCTTGTTGGGTCATTGGAGGAAACAGGCCCTGGTGCCCAACTGTCCTCAGAGACCTCTGTCTGTTGAGTCTTCTAGCCATAGCATCAAACCAGATGACAGCTAGCTAGCTACAAAGTAGGCTTCTCAATTCCCATTGTAAAAGCCAATAGCTACAACGGAGCCAACTTAAACTTCGTCTTCGGCAACAACGTCTAATAATGGAACCTCTGCGTGTCCCTCAAGAGAGGATTGAGATCTGAGGCTATAAGAGTTATTTTATCCTTATGGGATTACATTTTGCTCATTGAGGCTGCATCGTTGCACTTGCTTAAAGAGGCCACAAGAGGGACTAATGAGCCACAGCACACTCTGCCATTTGCCGAAGACGCACACGAATGGAGGGAAAGGCCCAAGACGCACATCTACCAAGACGCACAAAAACACAGACCTCTTCAGAGCACAGTAAATGGTGAATAGAAGAGCTGCAGCAGACAGGACAGCCCCCACCCCTAACACAGCCCCCACCCAAGGAGACACTGTTGAATCTGGAGAAAACAAATACAATGGAATGAATAGTATGTATAATATATGTATAATAACATATATAGCAAACATTTGTTTTCATAGTTTGTGACCTAATACAAATAAAAGCATTGTACATGTCAGTACAACAAGCAAGATGAAAGGTCACACCTGTTACAGTGATTATGAGAGTTGTAGAGTTCTTAGATCCTCTTCCATTCTCAGCTTCACAGTAATATTCTCCACTGTCCTCAGATGTGATGTTAGTGATGTTGTAACTCTGTCCTGATGCTTTTGGTGAGGTTACAGTCTTCTTGTACCAGGTGTATTTGTACACAGGTGGGTTGGCATCACTGCTGCAGGTCAGAGTCACTGAACTGCCCTCCACTATTTCACCAGAGGGACTGACTGATACTATGGGTTGTTTTGGTCCATCTGTTGCAATATAATGTATTTCATTACTAAGCTGTGGTTGCAGTCACACTTTACAAAATAAGTAATCTTAGCCTTCGTGTATTGGCAACACACCCGACCCATTTGTGCCCAATTGCTGAAATATACACAAGTACAAACATACTTTAGGCATAAAGTCCTATACCCTCGTCTTCAATTTCAATGCCTCTGTATTATAGGTAGCTTTGTTAAATATGAACGAATGAAAAGGCTGTGAATAATTTGACCATTTGTAACGTTGGCGATGTGTGAGTCAAAGAAGCAGACGCGAGGATTCCACCAATACTGTCTTCGTAATTGTATTGACAGAACATATAGACTCAGATAATCATTCAAGCAGTAATGAAACAATAAACGGTTCCTTCTCTACGGAACAAGACTGACAATGCATACTCCTAGCAACACAGGTAGTACCACAAACGTGTCTAATCCAGGCTAAACCCAACATCAACAAACAATAACCAACAAACACCCCTAGTGCCCCAGCTGCTTATAAGGTGATCCTAATTACAAAGGACTTTCAGGTGCGGCTGTGCTCTTTCGTGGCTGCTTAGGAAACCGACCCTCTACGGCTCTCTCCGTCGCTCCTGCGATGCCGAGCCTGAACAGCAGGGGGAGCTTCCACCCTCATTGTCACACCATTCGTCCCTTAAGTACCTCTCCAGACCCCTCAGTCCTTGGCCCTCGATTTTAGACTCTCCCAGTCTAGGAGCTAGTTCCGGGCTAAAATTAAACTGTTCCCAACCCCCAGGAGAGAGTTGGGAACCACTGCTCTAGGTCGTAAAATATATCCTCCACAATCTATTGAAAAGTCAGCACGGTTGCGGACATCATACATAATACACTTTAAAAATAACAATCACGTAAACAGGCAGATACAACATATATTACATATGATTCTACTCACAGTGTGATGAAGAAGAATGGTGTTGTATGTATGTTGAGGAAAGGGAACGTGAGCTCTGAAGTCTGTGGTTGTAAGTAACCATGTACCCTAGAGTGGGATAGAACCCCCACACGCTACGAAGCTTCTTTATGAAGTGGGGCTGTTTTATCCAAAATCTGTAACTGATGATGGTAGCCAGTAAAGTCCTATTAGTTGATGTAGTAGAAGAAATCTAACAATTTGAGTTAGCCTTCAATAGCTCTACTATATTGTCTATGTTATCAAAACATTTTTCTCTCGGTTAAACTTCATGTCAGAGACCAAGACGCTGATATAGAGACATATTTTGTTTTTATCTACAAAACAGGTTGTGTTTGAGAGCATCCCAATTAAGACCTAAAATATAAAAACAATACAAATACTCCTCTTGGTTTCTAAGGACTACTGATGCTCCCATGTGTGTTCACGTTAACAGACAATAATAAAATAATAACCGGTAATATCTCATACAGCATTAAAGTTATATAACACTTTTATATACAGTGTGGCCCACAAGAAAGACTGACTATCCAAAATAACTATATGATATAAATATAAAACTGTCTTGGTCATGCCGCTGTATTTCTTTTTTGTTTGTTCGTATGCCAGTCATATGCATTTGAAAGCGGACGTTGGGAGGCTGATGTCTCCCCGCGATATGAGTGGTAAACCATCACCAGGAAATAAGCTTGTTAAGATGTTAATCTCGCTGAGGCAGTCTCACAGTGTTGATGACCAGACACTCACAGACTACAGGAAAACACACAGATGAAGAGAGCCTCTGGGGTGCGGTGTTTTCCGGGGTAGTTCACGTCTCTGTGATAAATTACAGTACGTACATGGTGTTTAGTAGCCGTGACCATGGTACACTTTCACTTTCCACTCGCTTCGCCACGCAACCTCTAGCCTGGGTGCTTGACCCACCCTGTCGCTCATGTTCAGTTTTGTCCGGGGATGGCCCAGGTGTCACACTGGGATGAGGGATGAATTATACATCCGGTGTTGCCAGTTTTATCCCAGTGAAGTTGTGGGAAGGTGTTTAAAAAAAACCAATACATTTCCAATACAACCAATACATTTAGGGTGTTTATTTCAAGGGGTATAGGTCAACATGTTCAAATGAAATAGCCAACTTCAGAGAAAGATGCAAAGCATTGGAAGTGGCTAAGACACTCGTCAGAGTACTAGACTGTCTTTGACATCTGCTGTTATCGCGTAGAACGGGACTCACTTTCCCCACTGTTTCTTCAGGCTGTGCGGAGGGAGCTAGGGAGAGAGGAGTCGATAAAGGAGGGAGAGAGGAGCAGATAATGGAGAGGGAGAGAGGAGCAGTGTTTAAAGGAAAACCAATTATTGTAATGATAACCATTGTATTATGACTGATGCTAAATGTTCTTACCCTGAAGTACAGTTGTGTATCTACATCAACATGGGTTAGAATTAAGTCCCTGATCCTTGATTGGCTCTCAGAGGTCATAGTGATGTTTCGTTTTGTGTACCTGAGTATCAGGGGTCAGCCCTAACTCCTCCCCCCTGTTTAGGGTAGCCAATCTCCATCACAGAGTTCATGTCACCTGGCTCCAGTAGGCGGGCCACCGAATGACCGCCCGGCCAATGGACCTCCACCTCTGTGGCTTCGTCCTTGCCTGTGAGCGAATGGGAAGGGACGAAGGCAAACACGTTTATCCACACAGCTCTAGAGAATGTCCCTATGATGGTTTTAAAATGTATGTCTTGAGTTTATATTAACCTGGAAAAGTACAAAATTTAGTGTCCAATGACTTCTAACTGTTTCTAAGATTTTCATACACTTCAATAAATTAAGAACTTCTTATGAGAGGTTCAGAGGGAACGAAAAGGGGATTGTTTCACCAAATGATTCCACCCTCTTCCTGTCATCAGGCAGTGGGCCTATTTTTCAAAATGGCCTCTAAGCCCTATACACCCCTATAGATGTCAAAGGACCCGCTTGGTTATCTCCTTGAGCACATGGGCCACGTGTTTAGAAACCGGACGCCGCGGAGCAAGCATGTTACCCAGTCCAAAGTGGGCGACGGGCTCCATCTCGCACAGGTACCCGGAACCGCCGTCTACGACGCGGGTGAGAGCCCCGCTCCGCTTGGTGTGGACTGTGACCCGAGCCCCGCGGGCAAAGGAGCCAAACTGCGTCCGTGGGATCACCCGAAGCCAGTTATAGGACGAACCCTGTGAGGGCGGGTTCAGGGGGGATAGGCTGGGTCATTTCATTGGTCCTGTGACATTCATGAACCCCTGACCAATGAGGCGACGGGGGCGTGGCCAGCAGGGGGGGGCGGTAACGAGGTAGAGACTCACCTGAGTGACCTTAAATACGGAAATGGGCTGAGAGGCGCTCTCCCCGTGAGCCACCAGCAAGTCCAGCTGACCATCCCCGTCCAAGTCTGTTACCGTGGCACCTGTCAATCAACACACCCCAAACACAGAGCCCGGTCGACACCAGAAACACACAAAGGGTGTAGTGACTTGTTTGGGCACAAAAAACTAAATTGATTCTTTTAAGTTGAAATCTATAATAGTGAAGCTGTTGTCAAGGACCCTGGCAAGAGGTCCTGATGGGCAGTTAGAGGGGTCTGTGGTTACAGATACATTAAACACTGCAGAGATGAAAACACCCATTAACGCTGTAGTACTGGAGGCTCTGTAGTGACAGACACATTAAACACCCCAGTTGACAAGGTCTTCAGACCAACTGACAACTAACAGACCCCATCCGACCCCCGGACATCCAGGCATAACTGGCGCGTGCGATGGTTACCTGTACCCCGGCCCTCCGGCTCAGACGCCTCCCCCACGTTTAGCTCCTCTATCTGGGGGTCCTTGCCAGCCCTTCTGGTCACCCTGGAGGAACAGGGAGGCAACATACATTTTTTAGCTAACTAGAGGTAAATGGCCAGAGGTCGGGTGCCACAGTACCTGAGGATCCTGTTAGGGGCCACAGTACCTGAGGATCCTGTTAGGGGCCACAGTACCTGAGGATCCTGTTAGGGGCCACAGTACCTAAAGAGCCGGTTGGGGGAATTTCCTCGGTAGGCGATGTTGTTGAAGAAGACGTCCAGCTCCTGGTCATTATCGAAGTCTGCAGCGATGACGGTGCGCACCGGGGACGGGGACGAGAACGCAGCGCTGGCAATGTCCTGAGGAGCACCGGGAGAGGGAGGGGGAGGGAGAAGGAGGGAGAGCGAGGGAGGAGGAGGGAGAAGGAGGGAGAGGGAGGGAGGAGGACCGGGAGAGGGAGGAAGAGGGATTAGAAAGTCCCTCCTTCCCTGTTTCCGATTTCTACTCCCGTAACTTGTTATCTTGTACCCCCTCTCTCACCCTGAATCTCTGGTTGTTATCTTGTACCCCCTCTCTCACCCCGAATCTCTGGCTGTTATCTTGTACCCCCTGTCTCACCCCGAATCTCTGGCTGTTATCTTGTACCCCCTCTCTCACCCTGAATCTCTGGTTGTTGTCTTGTAGGTACAGTCTGTGCTGGCCATTCCAGTTGCCGTAGACGATGTCAGTCTTCCCATCAGCATTGAAGTCTGCCAGCGCCACGCCACGGCCATGTTGGAACCGGTCCTCCACACCTGCAGGGGGAGCCACATCGCAGTCCTTAGAACAACTACACAGAGACCAAGGAGACCACTTGTATATGGTATAATATGGAGGACTACTCTACTGTATGTCGAATATACTCTACTGTCATGTATGCCGAAAACAAAGCACTGACCTGTTGTGTGCTCGAAATAAAAAAACACTCATGCTGTATGTTGGTTGTCTAGAGGAAACGTCACCTTACTCTTCCACACGCACCTGCCTGTCTGGCTTCGTCGGAGAAGGTTCCGTCCCCGTGGTTCCGGAACAGGAAGTTAGGTCCGTTCTCATTGTCACAGAACACGTCAGAGCTGCTCTGGCTCAGTATTGGTCCAACCACAACACCCCGCCCACCTGGTGGGAAGAGATGAGCAGAAAATATATAAATACATTATTAGGCCTTTGGTTTAGATGGGAACGCCTGCCATCACACACAGACACTCAGACCCCCTCCCTAAGCACCAAACACCTGTCCTCAGTTCACCTGTCTCCAGTACCTGTCTTCTGTTTACCTGTCTCCAGTACCTGTCTTCTGTTCACCTGTCTCCAGTACCTGTCCTCAGTTCACCTGTCTCCAGTACCTGTCTTCTGTTCACTTGTCTCCAGTACCTGTCTTCTGTTCACCTGTCTCCAGTACCTGTGTATTTGTTGACCCCTGCTTGCGCCGCCACATCTGACAGGGCCACGATGCCTCTGCCCAGGTCACTGGCTGCCTCGTCCATCTCTATCAGGGCATGTGGTCCTACGTTTCCACTGGCATAGTTAGCCACATACACGGCATACCGGCCTGTTCCCTGTGGGAGAGAGGGAGTGAGAGAGATAGTGAGAGAGATAGTGAGTGATGGGGGCAGAGAGAGACAGAAGACAGAAACAATAGAGACAGACCGACAGAAAAAGACAGATGCATGAAGGAACAGTTAGACAAACCTTTCTGTCCAAGCACGCCACCGAGCGCCCTGCCATCCTATTGGCCACTCCTCTGCGCACATTGATGTCATCACCCAGGAGGTCCTCGAAGCGTCCGTTACGGAACTTAAAGAGCTTGTCAGAGTAGGTGGCCCGACCTTGTTGTCAAAACAGAACCTGTTGTTCCAGATTCTGTTTTTCCTGCCAGTCTTGTTGTTGTGATTATTTACCAGAGTAGACTTTGTGGGTGTTGTGAATATTTACCATAGTAGGCGTTGTGGGTGTTGTGATTATTTACCAGAGTAGGCGTTGTTGTTGTGATTATTTACCATAGTAGGCGTTGTGGGTGTTGTGATTATTTACCAGAGTAGGCGTTGTTGTTGTGATTATTTACCAGAGTAGGCATTGTTGTTGTGATTATTTACCAGAGTAGGCGTTGTGGGCGTTGTGATTATTTACCAGAGTAGGCGTTGTTGGTGTTGAGGAAGTAAATCTCCTCCCGCCCGTCCCCGTCCACATCGCACGCCGTCACGCCGATGGCGTTTCCCGCCGGGTCTCTCAGGGCGTAGTACGGGGAGCTGCGGTTGTCCACGGCGATGTTCACCAGCCGGCCCTGATCACGGGCATACTTCAGGACCAGGTTAGGACCGTTGTACCTGGAAAGACCGGGACGTAGAGACCACATGACCCCAAAACCACTTGAAATGACGGAAAGGTTTATGTAAACATTTGCCTGATTAATCCTCACCCCCTCCGTCCCCTCACCTCCTCACTCCCCTCCCCTCATTCCCTCCCCTCACCCTGCCACGACCACCTCCAGATCTCCGTCACCATCCACGTCTGTGACGGCCATTCCGTAGTTCAGCTGTGTGGGGTTGTGCAGGTCATCAGGGGGCAAGACCTCATCCGTCACCGACCGGAACATGGGCTCAGAGCTCTGGGCCAGGCCACGCCCACACAGCAGGGCAAGGAGGGGGAGGTGCAATGGAAGACACACCCACCGACGCAGCATTATTGCCACAACTGGATAGAGGACACACACACAGAGGAGACAAAGTGCCAAACGTGAGGCTTACTAACTAACTAAGGGGACTACAAAATTACAGGAAATTAAGAAGACATCGTGGCATACTATTTATGGATAGGCCATGTACCCACAGGGGTCCAAGTACCTGAGGATGGGAACCAGAGTTGTGGCCAATACAGCATAATAATAAGATATGGAAAAACTCTCGTGAATTGTATTATTTTTTTGTCTTTTTTAACACAGCAAACAGTGAAAGTACTTTTTAAGTATTCGTCTTGAAAGAAAGGTATCTCCCTGGCAAACAGGTTCCAAAACAATCCAAAACTGAGAAGAGAGGAGCTGGATCCTGTTGCAACAGGATGCGTCTCAAATTAATCACTGTGCAAGTGTGTTGCTTTTCATTGATTTGTAAATTATGAAATAATAGCCACACAATAAGTTTACTGTACATGCCTCTCTTACCTTCCATCAGTTTTCTGCAGGACTGCAATGCTTCTATCCCTCACTTAAGGAAATCCACTGCTGAGAATCAGTTTAATATTGTATCACTGAGTAAAGTTTCTTACACAAGCAATGCTGTTGCTTTACGCAAGTGGTTGTATAAGGGGTTATCCAACCAGGCTGGGGAAAAAAAATATTCTCTGGTTCGACCAATGACTTGTCCTTTTTCGATAAAACTACAACCACCAGAAGCGTTTGGGGCGTTGTATCAGGAACGAACGTCGTCATACGTACGCGACTTTTTTTCTTATTCTAAACATCCGGCGGTCACTTGTTCATTTGGTGCAGATTTCCTTAAAATACGGATTAAGGTAGTTTCCTTGTGAAATAATTATGCATTTATGATTTTTAATTAACCATTGTAGAATGTATTTATTGTACATCCTATGTTTTAGTGTGTTCCGTTATAGCTATGTGGCGAAGTTATTGTATCGAGATGCATAAACAGGAGACATAAAATAATTCCGTCAAAACCCCGATTACATTTATAATAATAATTTCAGAGAATGCTGCTCGCTAGTTTCGATTGTAGTAATGCATTCATACTCTTTCGTTATAAGACGTTATTCATTACATGAGACGATTTTGAAGGGCTCTAGCGGTCAGGGCTGAGGCCGGGTTTTTATTGTGAGATGTCAATTTGAACACATTTATTGTGTACCTAACAAACTAGGAATATCATAATACGCAAGTTATAATTGTTGTAACGTGCGTATTATGCCCTATTGTGTATCATTTGTCAAATATGGACCCCGGAAAAAATTGCTGCATGCACTGTAGCTAGTAAAATTAACAAAAGAGCTTCCCTTCTCCAAACGTATTAGTCCATTGTAAAGTCTATAGGTTGCATTTGAGATCCTTATGGTAAACTGTTTCCTCTTCCATTTAGGCCGGTTGTATTTTCGATGGAGGGGGATCAACCTCAGGAGAACACCACCCAAACCCAGACCCCCGTCTCTCACAACAAGAAGCCAGACAAACCCCTCTACCAGCCCAAGAAGAAGCAGGACGGCCCGAAAGACAAAGCCCAAACCCCGGGCGACGGCAAACCGAAGCCCAGGCCTCGCTACACGGACAAGGCCCGAAAGAACGCCAAGAACAAGAAGGACAAAGTAGTGAAGACAGGAGGAGAAGGAGAAGAGGGGTATGGAGTCCTCAACGGTGTCTCAGAACCGGACGAGCGGCTAGAAGGAGGCGGGGAAGAGGAGAAGCCACAGGAAGATGGACAGGCTGTTCCAGCCGGCAAAGGGAGCGATGATGTGGTTGACACACGCCTGGAAGAGAGGAGCGACACGGAGAGGACCGAGGCAGTCCCGGAGGAGGACGCGGAGGCGAGCTGGGACGCCCTGTTTGATGATGAAGGGGAGTGTTTAGACCCCCACGTACTGGAGGAGGTGAGGTCATGGGTGGTTTGTTGATGCATTGGGAGGGCCGGCGTATTCTATTATTAGGGGCACGCGTGTGCAAATGTATTAGTCCTAATATCAGTATTTCTATTTGTGTCCAGTGTAGACACCTTTAACTAGTTATCCTAATCTGTTCCTCCCCTCGCTCCTCCTCAGCTGGCCATAAAAGAGGGCAGGAAGAAGCGTCCAGTGCAGGAGGCCCGGTTTGACTACTACAACATGGACCGGGATGGACCGGAGGATGAAGACACTGAGCTCCGAGAGGACGAGCTTTCTCACATCGTGGAGATCTACGACTTCCCCACAGAGTTTAAAACCGAAGACCTAGTGAAGTCCTTCCAGGCCTACCAGTATGTATCCAGACCTAGAAGGACCTAGTGAAGTCCTTCCAGGCCTACCAGTATGTATCCAGACCTAGAAGGACCTAGTGAAGTCCTTCCAGGCCTACCAGTATGTATCCGGACCTAGTGAAGTCCTTTCAGGCCTACCAGTATGTATCAACCTGTCCTCAATTGTACAAGAAGCGAAATGTCTGTAAATTCTCCAGAAGTTCAAGGAAGCTCTTGTAATTATGAGGGAATAGCAGGAAATCCTCTAACCCCACTCCCTTCGCCTTTAGTTGGCCCCTCTTGCATCTAAAACGTAGACTTGCTTTAGCTGGGGGAACATTAGGAAAGGTTTAGCACATGTTCGCTGGTCCCATTACATGAGCTTGTACATTTAGCTATGTGCTATCCTCAGCAGATGGCCCTGATTCTCCCTGATTCTAATGTGTTACAGGGTGAGAGGCTTTGACATCCAGTGGATAGATGATACACACGTCCTGGGTCTTTTCAACAGCCCCATCGCAGGTAACACGCTTCACAGACACAGAGCTACCTTACAGGCACAAACTCAACAATGACCAATCACTCGTACCGGCTGATCCTAGATCAGTACTCTGTCTATTAAGAGGCTTTACACACAGAACCTGCTGATCCTAGATCAGTACTTTGTCTATTAAGAGGCTTTATACACAGAACCTGCTGATCCTAGAACAGTACTTTGTTCATTAAGAGGCTTTATACACAGAACCTGCTGATCCTAGATCAGTACTTTGTCTATTAAGAGGCTTGATACACACAGACCCTGAATGCCGTTTTAATGTTTCCTCTTTGCCTCCCCATGTCAGCTCGTGAGGCTCTTAGAACCAAACACCCCCTGTTAAAGGTGCAGCCTCTTTCCAAATCCTCCGTCACCACCAGGGCCAAGGCACGGAGTTGCTCAGGTACACCTCCGTCCGTTTGTGTGACCTCTGTCTCGTCCAGTCGTTCTGGCCGTCCCAACGCGACCCATCCACCTTTTGGCTCCTCCCTTTCCTCTGCCCAGACTACCTGCTTCCTGCCAAAGAGCGTCCCCAGACGAGTGCAGCGTTGGCCCGCAGGCTGGTGATCGGGGCGCTGGGAGTCAAGAGCCCCCAGAGTAAAGAGGACCGCGAGGCGGAGAGGAAGAAACTCCAAGACGCTCGAGGTACTTGAGTAAATAAATCAGTCAAAAGTCATTGTTTGAGCCCTATTTGGAAACTTAGTGTCCTTGGTAGACCCGCAGTTACTTTGTTTACAATGTTTTGGTGGAAAACGACAGGTGAAAGATGCTGTCTGTACGTGTTCCTACCACTTGGGGGAGCCTGTCCATACTTGTTCCTACCACTTGGGGGAGCCTGTCCATACTTGTTCCTACCACTTGGGGGAGCCTGTCCATACTTGTTCTTACCACTAGGGGGAGCCTGTCCATACTTGTTCCTACCACTTGGGGGAGCCTGTCCATACTTGTTCTTACCACTTGGGGGAGCCTGTCTGTACATGTTCCTACTACTAGGGGGAGCCTGTCCATACTTGTTCCTACCACTTGGGGGAGCCTGTCCATACTTGTTCTTACCACTTGGGGGAGCCTGTCTGTACGTGTTCCTACTACTTGGGGGAGCCTGTCCATACTTGTTCTTACCACTTGGGGGAGCCTGTCTGTACATGTTCCTACTACTAGGGGGAGCCTGTCCATACGTGTTCCTACCTCTGGGGCGAGCCTGTCTGTATGTGTTCCTACCACTAGGGGAGCCCTAATTCATCTATTTAAGTTACATTTTCCACATTTTAACCTTGTGGTCATTAGTACCGTGAAATGCCTTGCTCCCTACCAGCAGGGCGGTATTCACTGTGGAGTAGTATAAAAGTAACAACACAACACGTAAGAAAAAGTCATTATTGACACTATTTTCCCTAAGATCAAAGATAATCGAGGACTTGCAGGAAAGAGAAGCCTCAAAGACAAAAGAAAGTATTGTTTGAATTGCAATTGTCCTTCTTTTCCTGAAGAAGGACAATTCTTCTTTCCCTGATAATTTGCAATTTCATGTGAGCTTTTGTCAACCAACAGAACAGCTTGTTCAAAGCGTGTATGTGCGGTAGTCTAAGGCCCGGTTTGAATCCTTTCTGGGACTCACTTGATGTTCCTCAATTCAAGAATTCTTCTCATCTTGTGCATGAGATCCAGTAATGTTTTTCTAGGCGTAGCCTCGCTACCTAGGGACCCACTGTTTGGGGATGCGGTGTCCTCTCCCGAGACACATTTAGAAGATAACTAAGATGTTGGCTGCTGGTTGCGACCACATCTTTCACCGAGACGCATTTCCATCACGTTTGTGTGTCTGTGTGTGTCACGGTTTTCTGAGTTTCATTTGTGGTTGGTCAGCTGAGACACACAGACACACACACACTCAGCACACTCTTCACTGGAAAAGGTTTCCGTAGGACCACCTCCCCCCTCACCACCTCCCCCTCACCTCCTACTCTGTCATTTCCCTGGTTTATTCCCCCTCCTAGCAGATGTATAAGTATATACATTCAAAATGATATAGGGCACCGCCCACTCTCTAGGGAGGGTGGGAGAATTGGGGAATAGTATTTATAGTATAGTATTTATAGCATAGTATTTATAGTTTGCTAGGGTATTTATAGTATTTCTTGTTAGTATGCTGCTAATAGCTATTCATTTAAGTTCCTGTAATTGTTTTCTATAACCGGAATGAGGCATTTGTCAGTAGTCGTATGGATATTAATTACTAGGGGAATTGATAGTCAGTAGTAAGGCTACTCGGTAATATGTACCTAGCACTGGATTGTGTGATTTCTCTGCATGAGAGCTTCTGCTAAATGACTGGAATAGATACATGCGCCTTACAGGTGGTTTCGTTCCTTAGTGTTGATCAGTGCTTCGGTATCAACATGTCTGTGTCTGTGTCTGTCGTTTTGTCCGGTAGAGAAGAAGCGCCTGGCAACCAAACAGCGTAATGACGCCTGGGAGGGTTTGGCCTGACGGGAACCTCGTACCTCCCCCACCGCGGGGAGGGGGGGGCAACACTCACCCCCCCTCCCACTCCCGGACCCCCCATACAGAGGGCAGCTGTAACGGAAGCCAAACCAGACTGAACCCAAACCCCACTGGAGACGCTTCCCCAAAAGCTCAGGAAGGTTCAGTCCCTGGCTCGACCCGTCGAGTGGACCTCCTGGCGCTTTCGGGAAACCGGGCTTGTGGAACTGAGCCGAAACCAAGAGTGGGCGTGGTCTGTAGCTTCTTCTGTCGACGTTCAGCCAGCGTTAGTGTCATCTTCGTCATCATCATCATCATCAATACCTAAATCAACAGGGCGAAGAGGTTTGCCAGGGTGGCGTTGTGGGACCCGGGCATATTAAGGGTCCCACAACGAGTGCCAGGTCCATTTGAATTCCAGACGATTGAGATTGTGAACCAATTCCGAATGCTCCTTATTTTATGGGCTTGAGGAAATGTGGATTCTGGCTATACTTCGGATTTGTCTGCAACTGATATGTTTGAGCTCAAAATCCCCATGTTTATTTTTTTTTATTGTTTTATTACCAGTTGAAAGGGAGGTGCTAATTTCTACCTATTTATGTTACATTCATTAATTTTATTAACATTATTTTTGAATGTCGTTCCTCCAGCTTGTGATGATTTTTTTAGGCAGACTGTATTCTGCCCTGTGGCAAGGCATCTCAGTCTGAGTTCAGATCACGGATCTGATCCCCACTCGTCAAGTAATCTTATTGTGATCTTAAACCTTTTAACTGATCCTAGATCTGCAATCCTACAGTCAGATGGTTGGCACTTTGTGCGACATCAGAATGAGTATTCACGGCCTGCACACCAAATAGCAGCCGGAAGATGATTCAACCCTAAGTGTGTGAACATCTTTTAGTTATTTTACGGTTCCTTCTATGGTTCGGTGAACACGATACGTTGCTTATTTGTGATTTAATAAACATGTTTTTAACCTACTTTCCTCCTGTCTTCCTGTGTGTTTTAGTGAGCTTTGACCTTTATCAAGTAACGTGCGATCAGTTCCAGTGCTTGTAGAGATTTCTTACACAGCTGTCGATGCAATGCTCCATGTGAGGCTGCAGTCTGAACGCGGGAATCGTTGCGTTTACCGAAGCGAGTACTCCGCGTTGTGATTGGGTCAGCGCTGTGAGCCAGAATCAACGCCGGTGCCTGAGCAGCCAGACGCCTGAGGAACTGCAGCCCTACTCCGTCATCGTGTGAGATCTGTGGCCAGGCCGGGATAAACTTGGGCTTTGGTCTTCACGAGGAGGAGTTCACACACACACACACAGTAGCCACAACGTGTCTATCTCACACACACACGTTTTGTCAGGACTGTTGTGTCATTGGGCAGGCCACGCTCCTCGCTTTCATCTTCTGTCTCGAACCCAAGGAGACGTGCGCGCAAACACGTATGACACATGCCTGCTTTCAAGCCCCTCCCAGAGCCCCCAAGTTATTCTGTAGGCCGGGGCGGAGTTTGCTGGCTTGGCAGACATGCTCAATGTGTTCCTAAGCAACCTGTGACACAGCCGAGCCTGGAATTTAACCAGATTGCTCCTCTGTGAGAAGAGCTGAGGATCTCAGGTTACTCGATCCACTAAATCTGACAGAACTTTAGAAGGAGGAATTGTATGGTTGCTTAAAGCAAACACAAGTACAGAATAAATGGTCTGTATACTTATGCAAATTAGACATTTAGGCATTTTCATCGAACTGGCACACAATTCAAAAACTTTCGCTTTATCATTATGGGATATCTTTTGTACACTTCCCGAAAGACACCGTGTCCACACTGTTCTGTCCTGTTCCGGTTTCAGATGAGGTTTCTCTGCACTGCATAGTCCTCTACTGGTTTCTAATGAGCTGACTTTAGATGGTCCCTCTGTGTTTGTGAGACTTTCTTTGGTTCAGTTCCTCTTGAAAAGGATCCACATCTGGTGAAGGTAAGGGAATGTATGTGACATGGTATGTCAGATGTATTCTCAACTCTTTGTTTATTTCCCCATGGCCAAAATCAGCTGCATTTTTCTCGTTACAACGTAACAGCTGTAGTTATAGACTAAGACCTAAACACACTAATCACATACACACACCACATTAAGGAAAAAGCAGCTAAATTAAGCAGCGTATTTAGGGTTTGCCCTAATTTGTTTAGTAAAAGCAGACAATTTCCAACGAGTGGTTGGAAACCACCATAAAACAGAGTCATTGGGTCAGGATGTAAATCATAGCCACATATCTACTCAGTTCTCATAGAATGAAGGAATTATTTCGAAGTGTTGACATGGTGTAAAATTAGAATTTAAATTATGAAATTACATTATGTAGCTAATGAAACTATGAATCATACTGTAGATTCAAATGGCCAAAAGATTTTGGAAACCAAATGTTTTTTATTCTTTTATACCATCGGCAGGTGTTTTGGCAGGTGTGATATGAATACGAGGTACAAATGAAAACAAAGGCCTAACACTTATGCCACTACTTTAGGTTGTGTAGTGTACAGAGTCGGGCGTAGTAGACCGACTGGAACGCACGGGTTAGCTTGTATGTCAAGGATACGTGGCGTTTCAAACAGACTCTGTACAAGTACACAATTTATATTAATAAAATATAAAACGAAAATCTCCTCAAAATCTCAGATTCTCAAGATACCAAGGTTGTATTGCCCGAATATCGGCAATATTCTCAACCAGCTATCTGGAACACCTGATTAGTTGGGCAAAGTTATTGAAATCAAGCAGAAAGAAGCTAAACATGTCAAGTCAGAAGTACAGAAAATGACTGTTACTGACCTACCGACCTAAGTTCGGGTGAGACGTAAAACTGTACATGACAATACAATTGCAATACATTATAATATATATATATATTTTTTTTAAAAGACAATACGTTAGCGCCATAAAACGTGTTTGTCTTTTCCGGACACACACCCCACATGTTTTTCTTTTATATAGAATACGGGTTAGGGAGCACCAAGAACGTCGTTTTTTTTCATGTTAATAATGTACAACGTGCAAGACAATTGCCCAAAGAGAATGATTATGTTATGCCAACGCAGAGATTCGGTGGTACTACAGTACGAGGATTTCCCACGGAGGACATTTGCTGATGGATAACGAACAACCATAATCCTCTTTCAAAATACTCACAATACGTCTGTCTTAATGAATTCGTCCAAAATGCAAATCCTATTGCGTCTTCAAAAATCAAGGTTTTCGTGCGTCAGGCTTGTGACATCGTGCTGCTTGTGGACGAAGACCATGACTGAGATTTTGTAAGATGAGAGACATCTTAGAGTAGACTCAGTTTTGTGACATTATCATACCTGGACCTTGACAGACTCTACTCTACTAACAGACCATGTTATAAAATATACACACTTTGTAATATTTCAGAATATCTGCTTTAAATGTTGAACCTCCGTGATTACCTGTCAACATAATGCTGTTTTATAATCTGTACTTTAGAACCTCCGTAATTCATCAGAACATGGACGTCAAAATCTTCATCTTTTCATTCAAATAATCTCGTTTCACTCTAAACCATGTGGTGTTTGAGAAGGTGAGCATTAGATTTATTTCAAGACAAATCCTGTTACCATGGTGACCCTTGACACCTGTTAAAACTGAGCCAAAACAACTCCAACCAGGAAACACATCACAATCGCCCCCAAAAGTCCTTAGCAGGCCTTGCAACTCTAGTCCCTTCTCTTGTTCTTTCTCTCTGACATGACTGGTGGCGGCGGCCGGGCAACGCTTGCTTGTTGTTTGGTGGCACTTTCTTCGACCCTCCCTCCCCCCTCCCATGGTCCATTCTGAACCCAGCTTCCTGGTTGTCCTCTTCTGCGATTGGACGAGGTGAGGCCAGGTGTGGTGTCAGAGTAATGTCCTGAGACCTCACATTGGTTTGACCGGCTGTTCTAAAGTCTCTCGCGGATCGATCTGTTGGACGGAGACATTCTATTGGCTGTTCTTTTGTTTCATTCAGTTAGAGGAAATTGTTGGTGATTTGACGCTGGTGCTCAAACAGATCCTCCACCTCTGGACTGTACGCATCACCTGAGAGAAAGAAAGAGACAAGGCCAGAGGCATTAGCAGTGGAGATTATGGATTGAGTAAGTGGTGTGATGAAGAGAAGTAGTCAAGCGTTTAACAGAATAGGTAAAGCAGCCCCACACCTGCGTGACAGCCGAACAGGTAGACCCGCCCCCCGTCATACTTGCACCGGCAACGCATCACATTGTTCTGGAAGTCAGACTCCGCCATGTCCAACGAAGGGTTAACCTCCACCTGTAAGGATGAGGGGCCAAGCATAAGCAAAAGGGAGACATTACCTCTAAGGATCAGTACATGAATCCCCGGGGATTTGGATTATTTAGGACGACAGATGGATGTAACAGGGTGAAATAATAAGATGATGACCGCAGTAGGATAGCGTAAAAGAATTAAGGTGTAGTAGGATTAGTTAATTGGATGATTTGTTGTAGTAGGATGAAGCAACTGGGTGACGCTGTGCTCCTACACCTGGAGTGAGTTTTGTGGTGATTCTCCTGACGAGGGGTTTGGATGAAAGCAGATTAAGATCATCCTAAAATCATCCGGAATCTGAGACACAAATCGAATCCCATTCTATCATCACGTCTCAACACACATGGAAGAAAAACAAAATTAAAATGATATTATAATAAATAATACGTTGAACCCAGGAACAACCCAAAGACTCCATGCGAAACATAACGGCCAGCTCCGGTAGAAGATACAATGACAAGTGTGTTTGGTAGATCTAAAACTGTCAGGCTATCATTAAAACGTAGTCATGGTGATTTTTTTTTTTACTGTTCTGTCTCACATGAATGAGGCTTTTACTGCCTCATACATGAAAGGCAAAACTAACCACACTTCTCTACAAGAAAAATCCACTTTCATTTTCTACAAACACACACGGTTCATCTTTCCATAAAGATACCTCATAGCAAAAGACCAAAAAAAAATCAGTCATAAACCTATTCATGATTATAATTGTTTATGCTGGCCTGGGTTGGCACGGTAACAAGGCCCATTATTGTGGCACATAGTTCATAAGCTCAGTGTGAAACAGAGCATCTCAACTAGGCCGTGAAACACGTTGTTACTCCTACAAACACAAATATACGCCCAGCTGAGCCAGCATAAAAGAGACACACACACACTTTTTCACTTCAGTCACACACTTTATTGGCGGCTTAACTAGTGTTGAGAAGTGTTTCCAGGGCAACCATATGAAGACTCAAGACGGAGACTGTAGTTGTCCCGTTGTCCCGTGTTTGATCTCCCTGGTTATGACACGGCTTGTGTGTGTGTGTATCATCATGATGATTTTCCCAGAAAACCACATTAAGCCCTCCACTAGAAACATTTAGCCACGTTCGACAAGAAAAACTGCCCAAAGCGTTGTTGCTCCAACCATAAGAGAGACCTCTCTATAGATCAACTTTCTAAAAAGGATTATTATACCCGTGTAAAATAACCAGCATAAACCCACACCCCCTCCCCCCCACCCCAGCGAGCGATGTTAATATGCCCCCCAGCTGACTGGGACGACCAAGCCTTTCTCCGAACTGCCAAACTAATGTCAGGTTATCGCTGTGCTTAAACACCGGTTTAACGAATCCCTCCATGTTAAGCCTTCGCTCTCAGCCGCTGCACCTAGAGGCACATGCACCAACGCCACGGTGTGTGAAGACTCCGGGCAATTAACTCTTTAATTACAGAGCGTTCCGTTGCTTTTCACCCCCCCCCCCCCCTTTACAGTTACTGAGCAGAACGGGGCAGTTCCTCTAAACACAGAAACACAGGACTATATTTGGAGCTTTTTATAGTTCTTGTTTCTGTATAAGTTTAAATACAGACAGCATCACACAGCATTATTTCCCACAGCGCGCGTGTGCGTGTGTAGACGTGAGGTGTGTGTATTGTTTGTTATGATTCTAGGTGTGTCCTCGCAGTGTGTCTAACCTGGAAGATGTACTCGCCGGGCTTGACGTCCGTGATGTCGATCCACTGGCAGTCGATGTCATGGCGATACGTATCCCAGCAGTCCACAGAGATGCCCTGCTCTCCCATGTTGTAGCAGGCGTAGCGCTTGGCGGTGCCTGCGTGGTGCCATGGAAACAGGGTCCTTTCAGGCGAGGGTTCGTGTTAAAGTTCTGAACTACACCCGTAGGTCAAATCCGTAAGCACCATCGTAGCCCTTGACAGGACGCCGGATGGAATCTTGTTTCTCTGACAGTAATCATTCAGGCTTTTATTGAACGTTGATTACTACAGGTAACTATGCACTATTGGTCAGGACTATAATGACTGACCAATCACCCGCCTTTAGAAGGTTAGAAGGTTTTTGTCCCTCCTAGAGCTGGGCGTCTCCCAGTACACGTCCTCTGAAAAGCAGAGGCAGTGTGTTTCTACTTCCTCGAAGATCCAGACAGAAATCAACGGCCACACAATGGAGTAAATCAGTCCTGTTTCTTTATTCCTTCAGGGAATCTCTGTCCAGTGTTTGAGTAAGTATAAAGTCCAACTCGTGACGAGTTGGCTAAATATTGAGCGACATTTGGCTTTTGTGCTAAGCAGACTACCGGTTATCTCTAATAATGCCCAAGGTGCCGGCCGAGTCAATGAAGCAGTATGTAGGTACTCATGACCCTTTTAGGACGGGTGACAGAATACAGTTATACCTTCAGGACAGTAGGTGTCTTCCAGACAGAAGCTGGCTTTGTGACCCTCTGCAATCTTCGTTCCATTTAGGGTCAACAGGTCGTAGTGTGTAAAGACCTCAATGCTGTGGTAGTGCCTATGATGATGAGGAGGAGGGGGAGGAAGATGTTATCAAAGGTGTCCCGAAGAAACTTCGGCAAACAGAACCAGTAACAGCCAGAGTACAATAACAATGGAGAGTTGGTTGTTTGTCCGACGCCACAGAAAGAGGCGGAGGATGTTGACATTTTGTCTACTGGCTCTGGTTTGCCTGGCTAAATAGTATATAGTACATTCCTGAGGTGCTGGACTGCATTTGTGTGATATGTGACATTCAGACAACATTTTGTTTTGAGTGTGTGCGTGTGTGTGTCTCCACGGCAAATAACTACAATACAATTAAACACCAGACAATGACAGTCCTTTTTGGGAACGTAAGTTCTGTGTTACAAACTCACTCTCCCAAATTACATCCTCAGACTGAAACCACATGTTGGCCAGTGAGACCCTGTGTGATCAATGGGACCCTGTGTGATCAATGGGACCCTGTGTGATCAATGGGACCCTGTGTGATCAATGGGACCCTGTGTGATCAGTGGGACCCTGTTGTGGTCTGGAGAGAGACCCGGTCATCCTCACTCTGTCAACCACAGCAGAACCACAACCACAAAAGTGAAGAACTGCTCCACTTAGGAATTATTGTTTTCTGCTTTGCTTCATTGAAATTACTCAACTACCACATCCAACTACACCAGGCAACTACCACATTCGCCTACACCAGTCAACTACCACATCCCCCTACACCAGTCAACTACCAC
>JACXGK010003590.1:33791-44483 GCA_016801125.1 Novumbra hubbsi | reverse complement strand
GTGAGGTTAAACACTGACACTGCATGGGGACAACACATTTAGATGGCAGACCCTGTCCGGTGAGGTTAAACACTGACACTGCATGGGGACAACACATTTAGATGGCAGACCCTGTCCGGTGAGGTTAAACACTGACACTGCATGGGGACAACACATTTAGATGGCAGACCCTGTCCGGTGAGATTAAACACTGACACTGCTGTTGCTTTGTTGTGCGAGCCAGGTTGGCTTGTTATTAGACGTAATGCGACATCAAACGATTCCGTGGACGAGCGCCTGTGGGTTTGTTTTCAGATGTGAGCCTGGAGCTACACTGACCATCCTGCCTGGTGTGAAGGGTACATTGATCATACGGGCTCTGGTTAGAGGCTGACCATCCTGTCTGATGTGAAGGGTACATTGCCCATACGGGCTCTGGTTAGAGGCTGACCATCCTGCCTGGTGTGAAGGGTATATTGCCCATACGGGCTCTGGTTAGAAGTTATAGGGCTCTTTGTTAAACATGGCATATTTTAAAGGAGGGCCTTTTTGGTAGTAGGTACCTTTACCAAACCGGAGTTTGGTAAAGCTTTGGATTAAAGGGGGTTCTGTACCATGCCCTTAAACAGGTACTTCCTGTAGCTTCTGAGAAATAGCTGATGGTTTAAACGACAAGGATTAAGGAAACAATTTGAAACCAGTGTTTAGTCTGTAGGCTTGATATCCGCGGTAATGTCCATATTCCATTGTGTTTCTAATATAATGTGCTATTCTTAAGTGTTTGGACATTGATGCAAGTTTGTTTTGGCTCCGTACTCCAGCACACTAGACATGACTTAAACGATGACAGAGGGAAAAGTGCATAGTGTCCACAATATTTTAAGGGGAATTCAATCCAGAAATCATAAACTCTGTAGTTGTTACAGGTGTTTTTAAGTTGCCCATTTTAGAGGACCAAAGGTAATTGGACAAATAAAATCATAAATGTATCATATTTAGTACAAGGTTGCAAATCCTTTGCATTTGATGACTGCTTGAACATTTGCAACACAGACACAAAGTGGAGGAGTACAGAATCAAAACCCGCTTCACTGTCTAAATACTAATAGACAGTTACAGCTCAACACTAAACTATTTCTGGTCCGGTTTTTCCTCCAAAACTTCTTAAGAACACTGGGATGAGGAGGTGCTATCTGGAATGAGGAGGTGCTATCTGGAATGCGGTTTTACCTGGAGGCAGCTGTTCCTGGGAGGACTTCATAGATGTATACTCCGGAGCTCACGTCAGGGAACTCACTCTCCCGTTCCCTCAGTTCTCGGATCAGCCTGTGAGGGGAGACAGGATGTTACACAAACACGGTACGACGAGACGTCAGGGATGTTCATTTAGCCGGAACATCTCACAGAAAGGCTCCTTCAGTTGTCCTTCAGTAAATGATGTCCTAATAGCAGCATCACTAAACCAAAAATGGTCTGAGCAATTAAAGGGGATTCTGATTCTGTGTTCTTCTAAAACATTTGTTACTATATGGACTCTTCTATCCAAACTCTGATTCTGAAAAAGTACTGTCCTTAAATAGGCACTCTCTGTAGCTTCAGAGAAACAGGTGAGGACATGAAGAACTAGGAAACACTTGAGACCTGACTGCTTCTCCAACTTTTATTACATCTTTTGGTAAGAATTGAATGTCCTTCCATAAGAAGGAATCCCACAATGTTCTTCCAATAATATACTTGATTAAAATCAAACCTTTTTGGTGCTTCACCTAAATGAAAATTCTTGCAACATTTGTAGAGGAACATGTTCCCATTTTGTGTGGGCCATTTTATCTATGTAAAGGCCAGACAGGTATTCCCAGTGTAGGGGAGGGAGCAACTACATTATCATGTTTCACAGGTGACATTTAATATGAGTTTCATTTATATTTAACAGGTGACGTAAGTGGAAACATTCGGTACATAGGGGCACCACAGGATGTTTAATGACATTAGTGGTCATGCATTTGCCGTAACATTAATCAAGTGATGGCACATTTACTCACTGAGGCGAGAGTTGAAGCATCCGGACACCCATGTATTTCTTTTTGGGCAGTGTCTTTCCTTAAAAAAAATTGAAATCTTTGTATAATCATTATATATACCAGAATTTAAAACCAAAATAAGTCACTAAATCTATCCGATGGTATATTAGTGAAATAGGAGAAGAATTGAGCCATGCAAACCCTTGATTTGTCTGTCATAGGAGTCAGCGAGAAACTGCCGGATTCTGTCAGCCGGAATGGCAAAGGATATTCCTGCTGTGACCTTCAGAGTATTAATGCCGATGACTTCTCCATCCTTGCAACACAAAAGCACATTCAATTTTTCAGGTTGTGAATTTAAACAGGATCTCACATAAAGAAAATACTTACAAACTTATGTGTATTGATTAAGGTACATGTTTTTTTTTAAATATGTTTATACAGTGGGGAGAACAAGTATTTGATACACTGCCGATTTTGCAGGTTTTCCTACTTACAAAGCATGTAGAGGTCTGTAATTTTTATCATAGGTACACTTCAACTGTGAGAGACGGAATCAAAAAAAAATCCAGAAAATCACATTGTATAATTTTTAAATAATTAATTTTCATTTTATTGCATGACATAAGTATTTGATACATCAGAAAAGCAGAACTTAATGTTTGGTACAGAAACAATTGCAATTACAGAGATCATACATTTCCTGTAGTTCTTGACCAGGTTTGCACACACTGCAGCAAGGATTTTGGCCCACTCCTCCATACAGACCTTCTCCAGATCCTTCTGGTTTCGGGGCTGTCGCTGGGCGATACGGACTTTCAGCTCCCTCCAAAGATTTTCTTTTGGGTTCAGGTCTAGAGACTGGCTAGGCCACTCCAGGACCTTGAGATGCTTCTTACGGATCCACTCCTTAGTTGCCCTGGCTGTGTGTTTTGGGTCGCTGTCATGCTGGAAGACCCAGCCATGACCCATCTTCAATGCTCTTACTGAGGGAAGGAGGTTGTTGGCCAAGATCTCGAGATACATGACCCCATCCATCCACCCCTCAATGCGGTGCAGTCGTCCTGTCCCCTTTGCAGAAAAGCATCCCCAAAGAATGATGTTTCCACCTCCATGCTTCACGGTTGGGATGGTGTTCTTGGGGTTTTACTCATCCTTCTTTTTCCTCCAAACAAGGCGAGGGAGTTTAGACCAAAAAGCTCTATTTTTGTCTCATCAGACCACATGACCTTCTACCAATCCTCCCCTGGATCATCCAGATGGTCATTGGCAAACCTCAGATGGGCCTGGACATGCGCTGGCTTGAGCAGTAGGGCCGTTCAAATAAGTTCAAACAGGTGCAGTTAATAGAGGTAATGAGTGGAGAACAGGAAGGCTTCTTAAAGACAAACTAACAGGTCTGTGAGAGCTGGAATTCTTACTGGTTGGTAGGTGATCAAATACTTATGTCATGCAATACAATGCAAATTAATTACTTAAAAATCATACAATGTGATTTTCTGGATTTTTTGTTTCTGTCTCTCACAGTTGAAGTGTACCTATGATAAAAATTACAGACCTCTACATGCTTTGTAAGTAGGAAAACCTGCAAAATCGGCAGTGTATCAAATACTTGTTCTCCCCACTGTATATATATATATATACATATGCACTACAAGGTACATAGTTATTTTCATATTCTACAAGGACAGAATAAAAGTTTAATATTGGAGCCAAACAAGGCTGTGTGAAGGACAATTGTAGGAGTATTTTTTGGTTTTGATAAGAAGACATAAGTCATCCCCATTACAGGGGTCAATAACAAAATAATGTGTCCCATGACGGATTTTAAAACAACAGATGCTGTAGAAAAACACAGAATGGGGCACATACCTTTGGCCTCAAGCCCGTACACAGAAAAATAGATTATGACCTTGCAAATCTCTTTCCTAAATGGAAAATCGAAAGATACACAGCCTGCCTGCATTGCAAATGTACTGATTACATAATGAAATTGTGTCACATTCAATATGAAACAGTAAATCTCCTTACCACGTTAACAAGAGTTCCCTCTGATTACATAATATAATCGTGTCACATTCAATATGAAACAGTAAATCTCCTTACCAAGTTAACAAGTGGTCCCCCTGAGTTCCCGTACTAAGGAAAGACAATAAACAAACGTTATTGGCAATTGTATTGCATTGCATAGTTTAATCCCAAAGCTAAACTACATGTAGAGATATTTTAAATACTGACGCTAGACAGCCTCGCAAGGCACCCTAAACAATGACCGATTCCCTACTTAGTGCACTGTTCAAATGCAGTGGACCAATTCGGTGCAGTTGGACTCACGTTGATGATGGCGTCCGTCTGGATGTACTCCATGTCTGGATCTCTGAGTCCCAGCTCCAGACCCTTCCTGTGGGCTGTGCTGATAATGCCTGTTGTCACGGTGTTCTACAGGAGGGAGGAGAACAAACACGTTTGTGGCTCCAGTTGTCGTTGGGTGTTTATGGGGATGACGGTGTGTTCTCTGTACCTGCAGCGAGAAGGGACTGCCCACGGCCACCACAAACTCCCCCGGACGCAGGTCCGACGAGTGGCCCAGCAGAAGCACTGGCAGTGGACTCTGCTGAACAAGATCATGGAAATCACGAAATGTACTCGGCTTTATGCTCATATTTTTGGGACTGGTCATGCTTGTGTACATCTCCTAGCGATATGAATGTCCTAGCGATATGGATGTCCTAGCGATATGGATGTCCTAGCGTTATGGATGTCCTAGCGATATGGATGTCCTAGCGTTATGGATGTCCTAGCGGTATAGGTGTCCTAGCGGTATGGATGTCCTAGCGTTATGGATGTCCTAGCGGTATAGGTGTCCTAGCGGTATAGGTGTCCTAGCGGTATGGATGTCCTAGCGGTATAGGTGTCCTAGCGATATGGATGTCCTAGCGTTATGGATGTCCTAGCGGTATGGATGTCCTAGCGGTATGGATGTCCTAGCGATATGGATGTCCTAGCGTTATGGATGTCCTAGTGGTATGGATGTCCTAGCGGTATAGGTGTCCTAGCGGTATGGATGTCCTAGCGGTATGGATGTCCTCGCTGTATAGGTGTTCTAGTGATATGGATGTCCTAGTGGTATGGATGTCCTAGTGGTATAGGTGTTCTAGTGATATGGATGTCCTAGTGGTATAGGTGTTCTTGCGATATGGATGTCCTAGCGGTATGGATGTCCTAGCGGTATGGATGTCCTCGCTGTATAGGTGTTCTAGTGATATGGATGTCCTAGTGGTATAGGTGTTCTTGCGATATGGATGTCCTAGCGGTATGGATGTCCTCGCTGTATAGGTGTTCTAGTGATATGGATGTCCTAGTGGTATAGGTGTTCTCGCGATATGCATGTCCTAGTGATATGGATGTCCTAGTGATATGGATGTCCTAGTGGTATAGGTGTTCTTGCGATATGGATGTCCTAGCGGTATGGATGTCCTGGTAACATTGTGACTTCCCGTTTTCTAGTCATGTTACGGGGATATCCATATCCATTCCAGTTTTATTATTATGTGAAGATACCATAGAGTTGGTTGGCATTGATGTTAAAACCTTATCTACTGATTTCTTGCACCTCAGAACTGCTTTGCATATTGTGTCAGCATTGTCGCGGCCAAACCAGCCCATAATGAGAAGGAGACTAGGCTTCCCAATTCCCAACTACCTTAGGCCGCATAGAAGTAAAAAGAAGAAAAATATCTTTGAATTCTTCAACTGTATTCCTGTCACCCAGCTGAAGATATTGCTCTTATATTGGACCAATGTTGGACTAGTTTTTGGATAAAGGCTTCTCACTTCCAACCCTGGTCTCCAGGGCACACTGGATTCTAGTACACTCGGGTAATGGCATAACCGTTATGCACTCCAGCAGGCAGCCAAAGCAGATGGCAGCCAAAAAGAATATGCAAATTTGAATGTGAGAAGATTATGGTGAAAATAACAGTCGGACATTTTTAAGGCTGTTGCCAGTTCTGTTACAGATCAATGGTGAAGCAAGGGCCTACAGTACACGCCCTGGACGAAGATGCAGTCCAAATAAGTTGTGGGTTGAAAGGCATATTTGTCAGAGAGGAACTGTGTTTATAAAAAATACATTACTGGATCTATGTATCATCAGAACTGCCTCCTGATAATGTACATAGTGAAGACCCATGCAGCTAATGGGTCAGAAAATTGGAAAATCTTTTCAACTGCTCTTTTAATATATTGCCCTGTGAACAAAAGAGACCCTATAGCACTAAATCATCAGTAAATCCAACAAGGCACTCTGACTTTAATCTTCACAGCCATTCTAAGACTGTCTCTGCTTGCCTTCACTTGTTCCGGGCTGAATTGTTTTTATAGCTGGATTCGTGACATTTACTTTTATTTATTGCCCTTTAAGCCCTCTCATCCCAGCCTCACGTCCTCCCAGCCTCACTTCCTCCCAGCCTCACGTCCTCCCAACCTCACAGACTCCCAGCCTCACTTCCTCCCAGCCTCACGTCCTCCCAGCCTCACTTCCTCCCAGCCTCACTTCCTCCCAGCCTCACGTCCTCCCAGCCTCACTTACTCCCAGCCTCACTTCCTCCCAGCCTCACTTTGCAGGCATCTTATGGGATCTGCTGTGGTGGTCAACCATGTACACTCACGAACCCATTCAACCAAATCTCTTTCTACCCGTCTCTCAGGTTCTAATGCACTGATGAGCTGGGTCAAAATGATCTGTGTTCTTGCCTGCATGAGATGGCCCTGGTCTGGATGTGGACCACAGATCCCATAATGCCCCACATAAGCGCGGTTTACTCCAATACCTGTTGTTGTGGCGACAGATGTTTTAACACTTGTGAAAAAAGACGGTCATAGAGGTCTTGGTGCTTGGAAGCCCAGGACCAGCAGCCTCTCGAGGAAAACTGGATGACAAATTGACGTGTCGAGGAGTGGAATCTAATTTTAGTCAGTCGAAAGGCCCTTGCATGACTTTCATGACCTAGAAAATCTGCCAGATTGTCTCTGTGGGATTAATATCATTCCCAGACTCTTCTGGTGGAACTTAGACTGGTGCATTGGCTTTGGCTTAAACAGGTTAGTCAGACAACCAATTATCTCTGACACCACCTTCCCCCTTCTGTCTTGTACATCCAGGAACATACCGCACTGCTGAGCTGCCTTAATACTACTAGCTCATATCTTTTGTGTTGGAGTGGCTGGCCCCAGCTAGACTGGCTGGAAGGGACACAAATTAGTTTTCATTCTCATCAACATTATAAACACTGCTCCCTTCTGAGACACACCATGCAGTATTTTCATCAACACTTTACTAAGGTCGAAACTATGGAGGGATGTGTTCACCTCCACCAAGGCCAGCATCCATGCACTTTGTGCAATAGCCTGAGGAAGAGGTCAGAGTGGAATGATATACCCCCAACCCCTTTTATGTTAGTCACAGATAAAGCCATCAGGCGAGAGGAAAGGGACAAAATATGGTGCAAACTTCATCACGCTCCCTGGAACAACCTTATTTTAAAAAGAAGGGAAATGATGAGGACTCACATCCGCCTTGATTTTGATCAGAGCGATGTCCAGCTTGGTGTCCACGTCCTTGACGGAGGCATCGTGTTTGACACCGCTTTTCAGCTCCACTTTGATTGTCTGCTTGTTGGTGAGGACGTGGGCGTTAGTGACAATCCAGCCGTCCTCTGACACGATGAACCCCGAACCGCTGGACACCGGAACCTCGTGGTTTGAAAATGGTAACCTAAGTAAAAACACACCACCACCCAATTGAGTTTCTGTCCTCAGAATTTAAGGGAATCAGATTGTTAAAAACACCCAGGAAACTAAATACAGATTGAGGTTTAAAAAGTATTGATTACTGCTGTTCTAGTGGCCAACGACTATATTTTACTTACTGACAGAAAGAATAAATGGTTTTAATTTTGTAGGTGATTTTTCTACCTCTTAAAAAGCTCTAGATGTACAACTGCTGGGGCTATCTTTTCCACCACATCAGCAATGAAGTTGAATTTGTAGCGAACACTTCCTGGTTTCTGGGACCCTGAGAAAACCAAATAAAAAAAAAGATTTAGGTTATGTACAAGCATCCATAGAAGTGTATTTAAATGTAAACATGATTATGTTGAAGTTGTACACATTTACACTTACTGGGATACAACTCGTACCTGGATTTATAAACAGTGCATTAACACTTCATTGTGTGATTCATCTACCTTTATTAACTCTAACTTAATTAAGTATTCATTATGTGTCATGAAGTACTGCACTCAAGTGTTGTAGATTAACTGCACTCTCCTAAAATTCAAGTGCAAAAAAGCATAAATAAAATCGATACAAAAATCCTTTGTTTTACAGCCTACTGGGCAAGGCTAAGTGGGCCTTTGCATTATTATTAAAACAAAAATATAATAGGGATTCAATGTTCAGCAAACTCTATCGCAATTTTCATACCCAGTAGTATGACATCCCAGCAAACTTCATCGTGATCATCTTCTAACCACCCCTCAAAGCATGAACTTGTCTTTTCAATCTTTTCGCTTTTGAAGAGATTTTAAATGTAATAAAAAAGGATTGCAGAAGTTTTGGATTACTGTCAACAGTACTTTTTATATACATTTTTATACTATTATTATTAACCCTCTGGAGTTACATGTGTCTTTGCTGCCAGGGCAACCTGTTTCGTTGCATGGTTTGAGTTCCACTGAACTCCTAAGAGAACTGAGTTTGTGGGTTATTTTACATTTACAGCTTAGCGCAAACAGACACATAACTCTTGCAGAAACTCTCGAGGAGACGAACATTAAAGGGGTAAAATAGCCAGCATGAGAATACAATTTGCCCCTTTAAAGGGCATCCAATGTGAACTCACAGGATGTCATATTATGTAAAAATTACACAGGGGGTTTGCAACACAGATTTGTCTTGTCACATTACAGTTTTTCAACTGAGTCACCAGACATTTCAAACTGTTGTCGTAGTAAATTGTGATGAATAGTTGGCAAGTTGAATCAGGTGTGCTAGCTCTGGAATATTTCACATACATGGAATGGCTGATGAAACTGAGCGAGTGGTTTGAGAAAACCTGTCATATGAAGGAATTTAGTTTTGAGGATTTAGAAAATATCTCAATTAAATAACAGGAAAGAGTTTCAATCTGCTTTTACAGTTTGTTGTGAATGTCTTTCTGGGATAAATATCAACAAATTAGCTCATGTTAGTAATATAATAAATGTTATTAAATATGCAGTCTTTACAGAATCAAATCTGCACATTCTAATACAATCACTTAATGTTTTCATGTTTATATTCCTTATTCGTCTGATTCTATAACGAATGGGGTAAATATGTTTTGTGTGTCAGGGTGGTTTACTTTCTTTGCACCAGGATTTGCACCATGTTTTCTACGCTGACTTGACCCCGGAGGGAGAAAACATGCCCAGGCAAGTTCATAGCACTTAAAATCTAGCAAATTCACTACTCATACAACAAGTTACAGCACATGTATCAGAAATTACCCCAACGTTTATTTCTAAGCACTTCTTGAGTATTGATAAAGAACTCGTTACGATTGATGGTAGATAATGAAATAACTAAAACATTTTGTTAAAAACAAAATGCTGTAGTTAAAGAATCCAAGTGTAGTTAAATGCATGAATTACATTCTTGAATACTACCCTAATGAAAGTATACACATTTTGTATTTGGTAAGATATCTCATCTGTATAGGGTTAGGCCCTATCTGAACCTAACATAAATGTATGAGAATCCAGAGCTTTGGTGTTAGAGCAAAAGTCTTCAACCCTATCCTCGGGGATCTCCAACCGTTCTATGTATTGAATCGATTTTCTTATTGGACTTGTCAGCTAATCATCAAACCCTGTATTAGAGAATCACGGGAGCTTGTTCCACAGCAACATTGTTTAGGTAGAGGGTTAAAGACCCAGGGTATAGTAGATCCTTACAAACACACGTGCACGCACATACGAGGACACAGTCAAGGCATGTGCTGGCATATCCCGACAAAAGGTTTTCATCTAATTTAATGTCAGAGCTGCAGACCCTAAACGCTTGAATGTTCACTACCGAAGCGCATAGATTAGACCTACGTGTCAAGGCTGCGGTCCCCTCTGGCTCCTAGTGTGATGCCTGTCTGCTGGGTGGCTCCTCAGGTTGGGTCTCATGGCCCCAAGGCAAGTCAAAGCCTAAATGCCCACCTGATTGCATGAGAGCAGGTGGATCCACACTCATAGGATACTTAGCACTCATCTTCTACTTAAAGGTTATTTATGACTCTGTAACTTCAGGCACACCAGAACTGTCCTCCCGATACAGAACTATTCCCCTACAGTAGGTCCTCCCGATACAGAACTATTCCCCTACAGTATGTCCTCCGATACAGAACTATTCCCCTACAGTATGTCCTCCCGATACAGAACTATTCCCCTACAGTATGTCCTCCCGATACAGAACTATTCCCCTACAGTATGTCCTCCCGATACAGAACTATTCCCCTACAGTATGTCCTCCGATACAGAACTATTCCCGTACAGTATGTCCTCCCGATACAGAACTATTCCCCTACAGTATGTCCTCCCGATACAGAACTATTCCCCTACAGTATGTCCTCCCGATACAGAACTATTCCCCTACAGTATGT